>JAJEJO010045954.1:0-20795 GCA_020662805.1 Glaucomys volans | reverse complement strand
AACAGCAGCTCTCAGGCTGTGCCCGCCCTGGGTGACTCCAAGGTGTGTAGAACAGCTGTTCTCAGGCTGTACCTGCCCTGGGTGAATCCATGGTGTAGAACAGTGGCTCTCAGGCTGCACCTGCCCTGGGTGACTCTGTGGTGTGCAGAACAGCGGCTCTCAGGCTGTGCCCAAATCTTTGCTACTCTGTCTTATAAAGCAGTAGTTTGCCATGAGCTACTCCATTTTGAATTTTAGTGCTGAGGTAGAATGCTTCTATACCCTTTCTGTACAAGTAAACAACCACTATGTTCCTGGCACAACCAGGAGGTACAAACTGATAAGTAAGTTAAGTGAGCTGATACAAATGATCACCTATAAACTTATCAAATTAATCAGAAGCACAGGAATGCATGGGTGTGTCAAACATGGGCGTGTCAAACTCATGTCAGAAAAAAGAAAAGACCCCTGAGCTTATTGGCCACACTAGATCTCCAAAGGATGCCCCCTCACTCAAGACCCTTAAAAGGACGGGCACTGCCAGACTGGACCCTGTCACCTGGTCACTTGTCTTGAGCCTTGCCCAGAAACATCACCACAACAATAAACTTCCAAAGCTCTGTTCCCGGGCTTTAGCAGAGTGCAGTCCCTCTGCCTGTGACAGCATATACAGCCCACTCCTAGCTGGCACTGTGAAGCTGCTGTCTGTCTGATTCTTGGCCTAGATTAAGTTTCTGCACTTTGATAACTGTGTGCCCTGAACAGTTCTTTTTGGCTGGTTCCTGATCTTATCTGACCACCTGTCTTAACCCTGTTTCTCTGGATCTCTCTCTCTCTCTCTCTCTCTCTCTCTCTCTCTCACACACACACACACACACACACATATAAATGTGATTCAAGTGTTACACGTACTAAAAATTAACTTGGAATAAAAGAACCTTTGATTGCCCAGCTTATAACTACCAAGTTATAAGCTGACCAGGTGACCCACCAGTGTTCAATGAAATACCACTGATGGGACTGCTGTGGCCTGTGAATTTATTGCTATTCAGTAAATTCTCGCACTGTGGAAAGACACACATTTGGTCCCTGTTAATAACATAGCACGCTCACATCATGTAGCATGGCAGTGATGGGACATCAGTGCAGGGAAAGAAAACAGAGCAGTGGGGCAGAATCAGGAGCTCAGAATGATGCCGCATGCAGGAGGCTGGGGGTGCACACCCAGGGGCCGAGGTCCATGTGGGGCCCACTGTCCTCCAGCTCAGAGGGGACTTTAGGTAAATAAAAGCCTACATGTGAACAGCCAAGCTGGTAGGATAAAACATAGACAACAGAATTTAGTGCTAGTTTCACACACTGTGAAAAGAAGATGCAGAATACTAGATATAGCTGGTGCCACTTATGTAAAAATTTATATGAAGGATAAATGTAGGGCTGGGGTTGCGGCTCAGTGGTAGAGCGCTTGCCTAGCACGTGTGAGGCATTGGGTTCAATTCTCAGCACCACATATAAACAAATAAAGGTCCATTGACAACAAAAAAATATTTTTTAAAAAGGATAAATGTAAATATTGAACTATGTGAAAGTTTCAAAAGGAATATAAAAGTACAACCAAACTGCCAGCCACTAGTGGATGAGGAGCTGTGCATTCAAAGGTCTGCAACACTCCTCTGACCTGTCTTCTTTCTTTTCAAAGGACTGGGAACAAACAGGACAGAATACCTTTGCTAATTTGGACTGTGGGAATGGAAGTGTGTTTTATACAATTCTTCATCCTTTTTGTGTCTTTTCAACTTTTCAAAACTGAAAAGGGCAAAGAAAAAATCATCCAAGGAAACAAACTCCCTGAAAAAGACCAGTCAAGCTGTGTGAGTAGACAGAGCTGAGGGATGTGAGGCCCAGGGTGCAGACTGCAGACTGGAGCCTGGGATGAGCTGCCGGCAGCCAGGACGACAGGAGAGGAGACTCTGAGGTCCAAGTCCAGTGAAGCTGCAGAAGGTCCCATGTTGGGAAAGCAGAGGCCTCACCATGCCAGCTGCCCCACGGGTTATGGCATGCATGACTTCAGTGGAGCCAACTGTGCTATTGATGCTCTTGAGGAGGAAATCTTGGTGTAAGAGCACCGAGGGGTCTCATGTGATCTTATGTTCCAAGAAAGAAACGATCCCCAAAGCCCACACCTCACGTGCCTGGAGGACCGAGGCCTTGTGGAGAATTGTGTCAGGCAACAGGCTCTAGCCAGTGTGTAGCTCTCAGAGGGCCCAGCACTCACCTTCACTGGGATGCCATGTGTGTCCTTCTTGGCTCTGGGTGGATCTCAGTCACACCTGTGTTCCACCTTGGATTTCCAGCCCCATGTCTTTAATTTGATTATTTTCTGTTGCTAGTGGGACCAGCAGCATAAGAATAGGAGGTGGCCACCACGAGGTTGGGCAGGGCATTGCACCATGCATGTGTCTTTCAGTATGCTGCCCCTAGATGCACACTCGTTCCAGCAACAAACCTGTGAACAGAGCTTGTGGCAGGAGCCTGGGCCTGGTTCCACCTGGTTCTGCAGTCACATGCTGACAGGTGGGAGGAGGAGACATCTCCTGACCCCATACTCTGACATCAACGTCTTTGTGAGGGAGGCTGGCTGCAGAGAGGCTAACCAGCCCAGTTCTGCAGCGTGGACAAGGGGTGATGCATGTCCTGAGTGGGACAGAGTGAGGGGCTACTTTCATCACTGTACTCAGAACTATATGCAACTTAGAACTTACTTCGTTTATTTCTGGAATTCTTCATTTTATATTTTTAGACTGTGGTTGGCTGAGGATGACTTTAAATGCAGAAAGATGTTGAAGTACACACCCTTTATGTGAGAGACTTTCCTCCTGCTCAGACACATTGAACTCAGAGAGAGTCCTCCCTGTTTTGTCCACTTCTGTCTTCCAGGTCCCTGACATCTGCCAGTGAGTGCTCACATGCCTCAGGCCCAATTCTGCCTCTGGGTTTCCTCAGAGCAATTTCATCAGTGCCTCTCTTACATGAGAGTTTTCCCAGTTCTTTGAAGGGAGGAAGCGGCTGCAGGGTCTCCCTGAATGGACGGTTGACTCCTTCATAGTGGGTTTTAAGCATGTACAGCCAGGCAGCCTCCCAAGCTCCTGATCCATACCAGGTCTACCATCAATAGAGTCCAAAAGTGAGAGGTGCAGGGTGTGATGCCTGATGCCATGAGGAAGTGGAACCACGAAATGGGGTACCCGGTGACTGGGAAGCAAATGCCCCAGTTTCTACGGTCCATGAAGTAGCATGCCTGCAGGAAGCCAGCTCTCCCAGATCCCTGGGCAACTGGGACCCACAAGCCCCTCCTTGGGGAATGGGTTTATCTTTCACTGATAAGAATACATTTACCCCAGCCTCAGCAGTGGAGGCATCAGGATTTTGCAGAAGGTCTTCCATCACCCCTGCAGTCATCCCAAGTTAATCTCAAAGAGGGCTCATTGGTCCAAGGGTATGATATCTGCCTTGCTGTGAAAGCTGCTGCATCTGTTGGGAGTGCACAGCCCTGGGTGGAGGGCTGTGGGCAGCACTGCCTGTGTGCTGAGCTCAGGTCAGGATGTAGAGGAGCTGGTGGAGGCTTTGGTCTCCTGACCTTGGGAGCAGGATGGCCAGGATCCTCATGCAGAGAATAGGCCTATAGGACATTCATTGGACCAAAGGAACAGCCTTTTCAGGTTTAATCTACTGTGATGCCATTTGAAAATGTAATTTGCAGTGTGAATGAGCATCTCTGTCTGCCCTGAGGGTCTCTTTTCAAAGCCATCTTCCTGCCAGGAAGCACAGCTGTACAATGTTATCCCAGTGCCTTTGAACTAGTTACAAGTTGGGGGAAGCTTTGAGTCTGGTGGAAAGTGCATTGTGCCCATATTTAACCAGGTGAGCTTCCTCTTGGGGTCCCCACCTGACAGATAAGAACCTCACTTTGGAGAGCAGCAGAACACATCCTGATTTTCCAGTCACTGAGTTAATCCAATCCTCTGCATGCTCAGCTCGATAATGCTTTTTGAGGCAGCTTTCCTCCTTGGACCACATCCTTTCTGGAACAGTTTCAGGCCTGGCTCCAGGCTGAGCTGGAGGAGCCCAGTGGGAAGGGTAGCAGGGAATACACTCAGAGGCAGGAGCCCACAGCTCCCTGCTGCAACCTCATCTTCATCCCCTCCAAGGGCACTGACCCAGGAGCACCCACCTGGTGCCCCTTCCATGCCCTACCCCTGGGTTCCCTTGCTCTGTGCCCTTTCTCCCAGATGGCTTCCTAGATCATTGGTACAGGTAGAGAGTGCTCTGCTGGCACCTAGTGGCAGAGGCTGGCGGAGCTGCTTAGTGTCCCTCTGTGCACAAGATGCCCAATAGAGAACAACTTGCCCCAAATGACAACAGTGTGGAGGTCCTGATGCACCCTGATCAGAATCAGCACTGGAGGCAGATGCAATTCAAATTCTCTAGTAGCTACAGTAAAAGTAGAAAGAAATGGATGAGTTACTTTTCACAACCTATTTTACTTAACCCATATTCTTTTAACATGTATGCAACATAAACATTACTAATGAGATGTTTACTTTTCTTTACTGAGTCTGACATCTAGCCTGTCTTGCTTTCTTGGGTTCAGACTGGCCCCAGTCCCAGCTCAGTGGCTTCTCTGCCTACTGGATGGTACTGGTCCTCTTCTGGGTAGTGCAGGCTGAGATTGCTCCCTACCTGCCTCAAAGATTTCCTACCATCAGGTTCCCCATGTTCCTTGTACCCTATAATCCCAAGACCAAGGAAGTATACATAGGCTGCACAAATACATTTGAGCTCAGGCTTCACCTGGTAAGAGCCCCTTGGGGTGCCCAGGTGTCTCCAGGTAACTTACCTTGGCCTCTGATGTGCTGAGAACAGCTCTGGGAGAACATGGACTCAAGCAGGTGACTTACATCCTCCACCCCTGGGTGGTGCTGCCTGTGGGCCCCAGGTCTGAGGTTTTGGCAACCTGGGCAAGTAAGAGGGCCCTTGCTGCTCATGTGACACTGCAGTTGGGGACGGTTTGTCCCTGACTGTCCTGAGTAGACAGTGTGTTACTGATGCTTCCCTGAGGGGCACCCCAGGTTGGGCAGGAGGCCTTGCCTAGCCTGAGTACTCCCCAAGGAGTGTGATGTGTGGGGCTGGATTGCTCTCTGACGACCAGAGCTCAGTGCCAGGCGCTGTCTACTCCATTGCAGCTGCAAAGGGATGGAGCCAAGCCTGCCTCCTGCAGTCAGCCTCACCTAGTAGGTACCCATAAGGCCCAGTTAGACCATGGATTTGGGACCTGAGGGTCAGGGAGTTTGAAGCTTCTGGGAGGCTGAAGTCACAGTCCCTGGTGAGCAAAGCCACTAGAGGTAGTGGGCAGGAGGCAAAGGACTCGGTAACCTGGACTGACCCCCCCCCCCAAGACACTTGATCCCTCACCTCTGCGGTCTTCATGTCTCCACAGAAGACTTTGATTGCAGCCCCAAAGACAGACTAAAACTGCCTGAATTATAACTGAGATGAAAGAAGACAGGTTAGCAATTAGGCATGCAAAGTGGGGGACCCAAGCTAGAGACTGGAGGCATAGATGTGTGAGAGCTGCAGACTTGGGTCCAGTTTTGCCAGCTTCTTGGAAGTGGCTGGCAAAAGGGAATCACCAGGAGCCACCTTCCTTCAGCATCCCAGAGAAAATAAGCCATTGCTGGGGAACTCACTGCTCTTCCTGGTACTGAAGTCAGCAGGAAGGGATTTCTCTTGGGAAGTCATCTGGGGTCATTGCCCTATGTGGAAAAGCATGCACAGTGACAGGGTGAGGACAGTAATGCACCAGCTCCATCAACCAGGGCACCAGGGCTGGCCACCATGCTGCAGTTCAGGAACCCACGGTCAGACCCGGGGATACTTGAGGTCCAGTAGAGTTTGTCTCTCCTCAATCTGCTAGACTGTGCCTTGGTCACCACTCATGGGGGCCCTTGACAGTTTTTCACATATTGAACTCATTAATTTCATATCAAATCAGCACTTGCTCTGTTACCATGAGGTGGACACTATCCTTATTGATGAGTCTGAAAATAAATATCTGAATTGTGCGTTTGAAAACAGTGAAGATGGTAAATTGTATGTTATGTATATTTTACCACAATAGAAAGTAATAATGAAAAGGAAAACACCCTGCCCTGAGGGTGATGGGGGGGCCAAGACAGAGAGATGGTGCCTGAGATGTGACAGATCCCACAAGAGGAGCAGGATAAAAGAAGGAAAAGCCTTGTTTCCACAGAGGCTTGTGATCATGAGACCTCTAAAACCTCAGACAGCCTCCAAGTCTTGGACTCCATAGTTCTGAGTCTGCCTAGGAATTGGTCAAGGTCTTTTCAACAGTCAACCCCCATGTCATTGCATTTCAATGAGCAGCCTGTGCTCAGAGGAACACCATACATCACAATGACACTTCCTCTGTCCTAGCTCTAAGTGATGTAATTGATTGAGGCAGAGATCTGATATTTTATCTAGACTACAGGACATAAACTTACTGTGTGTTCTTGCTGTACCAATCTTAACATTGATATTTTGACATGCCATTTATTCTCCTGTGGGCAATAACACAGACGTCAATCTGACAAAGTGTTCAGAGCCTTTGGGCTTTGAGTTGTGCTTCAGGGGCAGTAATGCTGCTGGTGCTGGTGGGATGTGGGAAAGCTCCAAGACTCACGGGAGTGCCCAGGGTGCTTGTGCTTCAGAGAATTGCCCCCATTGTCAGTAGCAATCCAGCTTCTGGGTCACAGAAGCTATGCACACCACAGGTGTGAAGTGGCTGAGCAGGCTGCTCACTGTTCCCCCAACCTGGCATGGTCCTGCAGAGTGGCTGGAATGAAGATGGGTGCAAGCGTGGGTCTGTTTGCCTCAGGTCTCTGCACTGCAAGCCAGGGGTTGCTATGGAGGTCCGTTCTGGAATCTGTCACAGGGGGTCTGCCATTCTGGTCCTGCTGCTAGTCAGCCGTGAGCCTGTGACTCCCATCCTTCATCACTGTGGACCTGTTTCCCATTGATGCAAAAGATGCTTTGCAGATCCATGGTTCTGTCATGCCTCAGCTGTGATGAAAGAGAAGACAAAAGATGACTCAGAAATGGAACAGAAAAAAAATACCTCTCTAGCAATTCAGCACTTTCCAACTAAAGTGTCTCCTTACATCTCAGATACCACTGTTTTTTGTTTGTTTGTTTGTTTGTTATTGTTTTTGTTTTTGTCTTCTTGTTTTGTTTTAAGATGAGGTTTCACTATACTGCCCACTATACTGGTCTTGAACTCATGGTCTCAAGTGATCCTCCCACGTTAGCCTCCTGAGCAGATGGGATGGATGACAGACATGCAAAGATACCACTGTTTTTATTAAAGAAGATCAGATCAGGTAAAAAGAGGTAACTCAATAATCTAGTTTCCATTTCAGATAATTATTGTCTGTAAAACATGTATTACTTTCTCATCCTCTTTATTTGGGTGTGCTTAACCTATTGGACCAATTTAGAAAACATAATATTCTTTTGAAAAAAAAACTGAACCTTGTAACCTGAAGTCATGGAAATGTCATTGGTGATTTCTTAGAGGCTGTGTCATATACATGGGATCCACAACCAGTGAACCCCAAGACCCTGTTCCCATCTGTGTGGAGTAAATGTCTTTTGACCCTCAAGCATCTTCATGTTTTAAATGATAGAGTTAAGGTTTAAGACTCCAGACTCTGTCCTGGACCACTGTATTTAATTTCCTTTTCTTCCCACAATCCCTAGAAAATGACCCAAAGTGGAAAAGCATCTTTATGTGAGGTAGGAATTTTACAATTATCGACCCACCAGAAAATTTGAGGACTTACTGAAAGATACAGCAAAAGCTGCCAGGGTGGGTGCAAGGAGGGAACCCTGGCAGGGCAGGAGGGAACCAGCACTGCGGGGCTCAGAGGAAGTGCCCAGGCCGTGTCAGGTTGGGACTGCTCAGAACCTGCAATGCTTGTGAGGAGCAGGGCGCAGGAATAAGACTAGCATTGTGTAGAGCTACGTTGAAATAGTTGTATGTGGTTGTGGAACCTAAGTTCATGCAAGCAATGCACATTCTTTGAAAAGAAAAACTTCATAATGTTAAAAGAATTTGAATAATAATTTAACATCAAAATGCAAGACAATTTAAAAAAACCTGGAGAGGTAAGAGGAGACCAAAGATACGCATAAATAGGAATACTTTGAAGAAGTGCAGAGCGTGGAACCTAATGCACCAACTCCTCTTTCGAAGCTAGAAATAACAGCCTCACTTGGGCCACACAAACCCTGGCGCACACTGCTTATGGAAGGAAGCAAGGCCCAGCAGCCAGGCTGCGCGGGACGCTGAGTGGCATGGGGCGCACTGGCGCACGAGCTCAGCTCCCTTGAGCAGAGCGGTGGATCCCTCTCCGAAACGCTGTCCTCAGTCCTCCATCAAGTGAAGAAGGGTGAGAAGGATTTGAATTCTCAACTTCAGGTGGAAGAGACACTGCCTTCATCCGAGAAAGGCAGGATGAGGAGCAGACGTCGGGGCTCAGGGGACATAACCCAGATGCGCACTCCAGAGTGTGCTGAGCAATCCTGTCCAAGGAGAGGAGAGGGATCTAATGGTGGCCTCAGAATGAAGGTCCCTGGGACCTCTGTGCTTCTCCCTCCCCCACGGGAAGCGCTTTGAGTAAGTCTCTTGGTGCCTGAAGTCTGGACCCACCAAAGAAGCAGCCCTGCCCTCAGGTGCAAGCTCCACCACCTGATCCAGGCAGCAGGATCCACTGCAGCCTGTTCCCCCTTCTGGACAGACCTTCACACACCACGAGTCTTCACTGGAGCCCCACAGAGAATTGTCCACAACCTATCGTTCTGCAGCCCAGCAGACTGCCTCAGGCCATCATGTTCTCCAAGCCCATTCCTATGTCCTGCTCTCCTCCTCCCCTAAAGAAAAGGTGGTATAGAAGTTTCCAGACCAGTTATCACACTCCAGGTCTCTCTCCCCTGCTGTGGTTTTCCCCTTTCCATATTAACACTTCTATATGCCTTTTCTCCCATAAAATCTGATTTTCAGTTCATTTCAGCAGACCTTCAGAAGGTGGAGGGGAAATTTCCCTTCACCCTACACAGATATGAGTCAAAAAACTAATGCTAAGAAATTGAATTATGTTACCTGCATGTATGAATATGTAATAACAAATCCTACTATTACGTATAATTATAATGCAGCATAAGAACTAGTGTGCAGAGAACAGGTGCAGTCTGTCCCTTGCAGTAATATTCAAGTAGCCAAGAATGGAAACAACTGAAGTGTCCACCAGCTGACGAACGTGAAGAAGATGTGGCACATATACATGGTGGAAGTCTTCACAGCCTGTGAGGGGCTGACAGATTTGGCTCCATAGAAAAGTTACAGTCCAGGCTATATGGGAAATGACTGCACAGACTCCATTTTGCTCTAAGACTCCATATTATGTAGGAAATGAACTTCTCCCATGGGAACACCCCACCTCTGTACCCATCATCAGTTACCTAGCATGACATGTTTAGCAATACAAAATGACAATTCTTATGTGATAAAAAATTATTCTCTTTTGACTCCTATTTCTCCTGAACAAGGCACCATGTGAACAGTGATGTCAACAATGGTTGTGTGGCTGTTAGCAACCATTCTTTAGTTTGTACCTAGGTAAGGGCTGTTTTGACCCACTTCCCCCTCTGCTGATGATTTCATGATGTTAGTTTGTAATTTTGAATCATAGCAACAGAAACTTATGATTGATGTGATTTTTGGTATAAGAACCCCTACAACCCTATGGTTGGGTTGTTCTTCTAATAGCCATTTTTGGGACATTGTGTGAGACAGCCAGCCAGCCAGCTTAATAAAGACTCTCAAATTTGGACTTCTCAGTGGTGATCGGTCTGTTCTTAAGTTGCGCCCCATAAGAAGCCTTAAAAAGGAAATCCTTCATGTAGTGGTTAATTTGAATTGTCAGCTTGATTGGCTTAAGAGATGCCCATGATTAAGAGGCTTCTGGGTGTGTCAATGAGGGCGTGTCTAGGAATGACTGGCATGTGGGATAGTGAACTGAAGTGGAGCCCCTCTCTAAGCAAGGGCAGCACCACCCAACAGGATGGAATAAAAGCTGGAAGAACAAGGAAGTGGATTCAGGTGCAAGTGCTACTCTTCTTGAATGGGTTCTTGATTGCTGCTACGATCACCTGAGGACATCAGACTCTTGCTTCTTCACTCTTCCAAAGCTTACTCTGCTAGTGATTCTCCAGGGAGTTTCCAGAAGCCTTGGTTTCGGACTAGGGTAGCACTGATTATACCTCTTGTTCTGGGCTTTAGCCTCTTGAGTTGTGCAACTACGGTTCTTCCAGTTCTCCAGCTGCAAACGGCCATTATGGACTATCCAGCTTCTGGTTTTATAAGCCAATCTAATAAATCCTCTTTTATATCATACTTTCTGTTGGTTCTGCTCCTCTAGAAAACCCTTACTAATACACTGATTTGTGACAACATGGGTGAGCCTGGAGGATATCGTTAAGTGAACTAAGTCAGGATTTCATGCAGAATCTAAAAAGCCAAGCTTATGGAATGGAGAACAGCAGTGTCACAGGGGCTGGAGGAAGACAGGGCCGTATGGTCAAAGGTTCAAACCTGCAGCTGTCAATGTGCACACAGGAATGGTGTAGTGTGTAGAATATCGGATTCTGTACTGAACATTTGCTGGCAGTAAATTTTGGATGCTTTTTAGCACATGCACAGAGGCAGCAGTGAAGGACATGGACATATTAATTTGGCCAATGGCAGGAATAATTGCACTATGCATATGTATATCAAAACAAGTTGCACATCCTAAATATGCATCCTAAATTATTTGATAAAAAATGAAAAAGAATAATCAAGGAAAACAACAGAAAAATTTAGCACAAATACAACCAAGAGAAGGGATGGATTATGCAGTTATAAAAGAACACTGAGAGTTAGCCTGTCCTTCAATGTTGGAAAATATTGATATTATAGAAAGACGTCAGTCATCTACATCAATCCAAGAAAAGTTTAAAAGACACAATGAATTCACAACCATGGAATACATTTTAAAATTTGGTTGAAAATTGCTTCTTTCCCAACCTTACCTCCATGACCATTTTGAACCTTTAACCCTTTGTCAATCATCAATTTGTTTAAACTATTTCAAAGTGTAGAGGAAAGATGGAATGTTTTCCAACGTATGTCATAGTATAATCTGATACTAAAATCTGGCCAAAATTTTGCAAAGGAAAAGAATAATACTGGATGCACCTCTGCAGGGTAGCACTCCTCACCAGACACAGCCTGCCCAGGGCAGTGCAGGGAGAGAGGATCCTTACACTGCTAGCAGCATTGGGCTTTTATATACTGACATCTTAAAATGTCATAGGGGCCAGTATCTCTTTAAGGGAAGAAACACATTGGTTCCATGTGAAGATTAGAACATATAAAACTGAAATGTCTGTGTGGTCCCCAAAGCCCATGGAGAAAATTAGAAGATAGAAGAAAAAAAAGAACAAAAGAATACTTTCAATCTTTATGAAAAATAGTACAGAAAATGGACAATTCACCAAATATGAAATGTAACTTTCAGAGAAGTATATGAAATACTTTAACCTTGCAAACTTAAAGTAGCACAATAACAGGATTAACTCTCAAATTAGAAAAGGCCGGAATGAACAACAGTGGCCCATGAAGGAGGGTGGTGGATGGGCCATGTGGAGCTTAGTGCACTGTGAATCTCCCTGCTGGCAAGCTCCCATTATCTGCCCAAGGCCCCACAACTTTGCAGGCTCTTTTTTTCTAGAAGTTTACCTAAAGGATATAACCGTCCTTTCAGTAAAGTCTCAACTACAAGGAGATGTAATGAAATGCCGTTTTTTTTTTTTACAGCAAAAATATCAGTCAATGAAAGTGTGCAGGTATAGTTTGTGACGGCATTAAAATTAGCAAGAGGGGCTAGGGATAGAGCTCAGTTGGTAGAGTGTTGACCTCACAAGCACAAGGCCCTGGGTTCAATCCCCAGCACCTCAAAAAACAAACAAACATAAAATTAGCAAGAATATTTTATTATATGGACAGATTTTAATCATACATTTTAATGGGAAAATAATTTACAAAATAATAATGTGCTGCTCTCATTGTAGGAGGAGAAAATAGTAGGAAAAAAAATCAGAAAGATTGTGCCTTAGAAGATTAATAGTAGTCGTCTACTTCCATGTTCTTAAATGTTTGTCTCAAAATGATCAGGCATTATTTTCACTAGAAGGCAAATGACATCAAAAAGGTATTTTGAAAGTAATTTCATCTTTAGATATTTAGTAGTTTTCCCTTTGGAACTTGGGAAGGGACAAGCCTGAAACTCACCTGTGGGAATGCATTACTCATGTCCTGAGAGATGGAGGACATGAAGGAGGCTAAAGGCTGGCCTGGAGAGCTGGCAGAATGTGGGGACCATGGCCTTCAGCCCACCAGGCCCTCTCTAGCCAGCAGGTCTTAGTGAGGCTGCTTTGTCCTGGGCTCCCTGTTGGAGCTCTCCTCCTGCCACCCAGGGTGACTGCTTTTTAGCAGTCTGCACAGATCTTTGTTCCTTGCTGATTCCTGGAGTGGGATTTAGAGCACTGTGGAGAGTATCTTATAGATGGTTTGTCTCCTGCCTAAGACATGGCTTTGGAGGGCTGCCCCATCTTACCACCATTTACCTCTCAGTGCTGAGATCAAGTGGCTTCAATCTTTTTTTAAAATTTTTCCTTTACTTTATTATTTATGTGGTGCTGAGGGTCAAACCCAACACCTCACACATGCTACGTGAGCACCCTACCACTGAGCCCACCCCAGACTAGACCTCAGTCTTTTCAGTTATAGGGTTGCTGCACTCTAAAGTAAACTAGCTCCTGATTAATCCCTCAGGTCCATGGCTATTCCCGCCTGGAGTCACCATTTAACCGCACCAGAACAGGGGAGCTTCAGTCCACTTCAAGCCTTTTTTAATTTTTTAAATTTTTTTTGCGGTGCTGGGGGTGGAACCCAGGACCTTGTGCTTGCCAGGCAAGCAGTCTACCAATTGAGCTACATCCCCAGCCCTTCAAGCCTTTTCTTGAGTGGATCCAGAGCACAACTCTGGAGAGTCCACAGCTTTGCCCCCTGTGCTGCTTTTGAGCTCTTCCCCTCTCCTCTGAGAATGTGAGTCCTGCCCAGTAGGCTAAGCCTCAGGGGCTCATCCAGCTCCCTTGCTGCCGCAGAGCGCTGTGCTTCTGGTCTCTGCAGTGACTGGATGCATGTGTCTTCAGGGGGAGACCAGGGGAGGCCTTTGCAGCCTGCTCCCTGCTTGCCCCTGTAGCACTAGGAGCTGGCCTAGTCCAGGAGTCAGGGGTCCTGCTGGTACGGGCACTGGGCACTAGCCCCCTTCTGTGAGTCTTGACTTCACCTTTGAAAGTGTGATTGTTTGTGGTTGTGCTTTCTATAGAGTTCTGTGCATCTGACAATGGAAATCTGCACACACACTAAGGAAACAGCTTTGATCTTGATGGACACTTCTGTGCAATCCTTTATTCAGATCTGAGCAAAACCCAGACAGACATTTTCAGGTTTCTCAGTGCAGTCTCACCACCTCACCCAGGCACTATAATTCACATGGTCTGTCTTTCTGCAAGGTGTCTGCACCTCAACCCCATCAGTGTCTCTGGATGGCAGAGGAGAGCCCTGGGCCTGAGGACAACCAGTTGAGACAGTTCAGAATGCTCAGTGACACACAACATTTCTGTCACAGTGGGCTGCATGCAGGCTTGTGGTCCCAGGAGGGATGTTGCCTAGTGACATCGCAGCCATCTCAGTACACTCTGATGTTCCCACAGTGACAAGAACCCCTAGCAACATGCGTTTTTGAACACGTTGGCGTTGCTAAGCAACCCATGACTACTCATCAGAAGCTATTTCAAGTCTTGTGGAACCAGGTGGTGCAGAGAGCAGTCTCTGTCTTCTCACCTTCTTTGCTTCTCACAGAAGTGGGGAGTCGTGCTCATGCTGCAGCTGTTGGTGCTCGAGTGGCTAGAGTGAGAGAGCACCAGAGACGCGAGCCCCCTGGAGGCAGGAGAGCACTTTCCCCTCTGCCCTCCACCTGGCAAACTCTGGAGGCCTTGCAGCTTGGTGAAGTACCCATGTGGTCCCAGTGTCCTGAACTGTACACTGACCTGGTTGGTGAGTGGGTTCAGTTCTCACATCATCTTGTCCACACCCCAAACTGCTTTTGATAATTACCGGCATGTCAGTAGTAATTGTAAATTTCCTGGGGCATTATTTAAATTTACATCTGTTAACACTTTATAAAATCATACACTTCGGTTTTTAAATTGCCCTAATCAATAAGATGTAGTTCATTTGGAGTCTGAGTGGCCACAGGCTGTGCGGCATAGGGACTATGGGGAAACTGCTCCCAACTGCTTGCATAGGCCCCCAGTTGCAAGTCTGCATCAGGAGGCTCTGAGCAGAGGGACCGAGTTAACATCCACAGAGGATGCAGAGCTTGTTAAAGAAGCAGTAATTAGAAAGTGCTCCGTTAAAGCCTACACACATATTAAAATTCAATAGTATCAGGAGCAACTATTTAGAATTTGGACCATGAGATGCTCCGGGGAGGAGCATTTTTCACTCACAGGACCCAGAAACACAGGTGCAGAGAAAGTGAAATCATGCCTCTGTTCAGTTCCACTCCTGTCTAAGATTGCCTGCAGACATGTCACTGCTGTCACCAGGACTGGGTGCGGCTTCCAGACTGTGCTCTGCCTTCACAACTCTCCATAGCATCCGTCACCTCCCATCCGACAAGTTTGAGGCAAATGTTTGTTTCACACTAAATATTTTGCAGCCATATGTTCTTAAAAGTTTACTGAACTTTCTTCTGTTTCTTTCTTTGCCATCTCACATACTCCAGCCTGAGAGCATCAGAAAGCACCATCACCAAGATGGCTCGTCTCTTTTATTTTTGCCTTTATCACAGTGCCTCCACTAACAGTGTGGAAAAGCACAGCAGAGAGCAGACCATCTTTCCTGTGGATGCAGCTGACTGAGAGGCTGTATGAGCCACTTTGAGGGCACCAGAGCCCCTAGAGGCTGCTGTCCTGCAGAGTCTGCCACTTGGCCAAGCCCACTGGGGCTGTAAGATCTGGGATGGAAGCCATTGTGTATCTCCTGGGCTGCTAGGATCCCTGTTCTTGTTCTGGCTCATCAGGATCCCTGGAGTGTGGTGACCACAGGGACGCTGCAGAACTGAGCCTGAACTGCCTAATGCTGGACAGCCAGTCCAGGCGCTGCCTGCAGAGTTTGCTCCTGAGACCAAAGAGAGCACGTATTTTGGTGACTGGCAGGATATGGGCTCTGTGGACTGCTGACAAGAGCTTCATCAGGATGAGAGAGGGTGGCCCTGACCCTTAGGCTTCATGCCCACCAGACTAAGGGCCATCTGGAGGCTTTGGAAGGACTTTTCTGTGCAACCAGGAGATGAAACCTGATTGAAGTGGATTCAGAGGAGATGAGGGAAGAGGACATGGGCATGCCAAGTCTCAGGCAATGCTTCCTGGAACCCAGCCACAAGGGCAAGTGACTGGGGATACGGGCCCATGGAGGAATTTGTTGTTTGCTTTGTCTTGGGCCGTGTGACATGCTTCAGTGTAGAGAAGAAGAATCTAATGAGGAGAGAAAAGTGAAATACAGTGTGAACTGTGCTCCTGGAGAGAAAGGGCTCCATGTTTGGAGACCTTTGAGGGTGGCGAGAGAGGGAGATCCCTGGACTGGCTTTGGACTGAGGAGGGAAGTGTGTGTATGCAGGTGGCAGAGGTTCCTGTGGGGTCTCCTCTGACTCCCTGCCTGGTCCTTCCACTAGGATGAGCAGGAAGGAGACGGGAGAGGTGGGCCACGGACACCCAGGAGCTTGGGAGAAAGGGCCAGCGGGCATGTAGGGGTCTGTGGGAAGCTTCTCTGGACACAGCTGGGTACTGGAACAAGTCCTGTCGTCAGAGAGCTGGGCTATCTCCAGCTTCCAGCTGCTCGGAGCAGGCAGCAAGTGTGCACAGAGGTGGATGTGAGTGAGACTGGAGTCGGCCAACTAAGCAGTGGAAGGAGAGGTGGACAGATGCCAGCAAAGGGTTAGACTGTTGGCTGTGGAGGGAGGGAGAGAAGAAGCCTGATGAGCAGGTACTGAGCTGGGAAGGGCCTCAGGAGCTGTGTTGCTTCAAAGAGTGAACTGGGAAAGTGGGAGAGGGCCAGGTCAAAGGTCACAGTCAAGAGAGGCCAGACTCTCTGTTGGCAGAAGGTCCTCTGGGACCCCAGCATCTCAGGTAGTCTGGCAGGAGGACTTAAGGGTGGGATCCTGAGATCATAACATCTTCCCAATCTTTGAGATCTTCTTTAGTGAGGGCTGAGGCCTGTCTATCTGATCTTTTCCCGCACCCTGCCAGGCCACAGGAAGCAGGGAAAAGTCTCTTCCCTTGAAGAACAACACCCTTAGATTTGAAAATCTTGTTGCTGCATGTTGTTTGAATGGGCAAGTGACTGTATCTTCTCCTTGCGATGTAGCTTGGCTTGAAGTATCGATGCTTCCACAGCATGAACAGGAGAGGAGAGAGAGAAATGGATGTGGGACAGCAACTGTCCCACCAGCCCAGCCTGAAGTAGTGCCAGGCAGCCCTGAGATTGTCTGAGCTTCTGCCACCCTGTACTTGCTTCTAATTGAGTCACCATGACTGTAACACTGCCTGGGGCCTGGGGCTTGTCTCTCCCACTGAGGTGCATGTGCCCTGGTGGCATCTGCAACAAGACCATTTCTTCACTGGGCCTCGCCTTGGAGCTGCTGTTGGAGGAAACTTCACCACATGGACCCAAAGCACTAGCAAGAAAAATGAGGTCTTGTAGTCGGGAGCACTGAGCTTGGGTCCTGGGGAGGAAAGCAATATGGCCAGCATTATGGAAGTGAATCATGAGCCTCAGCAGCCTCAGGTCCTTTCATGTCACTAATGTGGTACAGATGGTTGAGTGAGAAATGACACTTGATAATATCACACGGCAGCTTTTCTTTTATTCTGACATTGGTCCAAGGGCAGCACCGTATAGTTTACATGCTGATAAAGTACAAACTGAGATGATGCAAGGATTTTTGTTCATTTATATAAGTCCTGGAGCACAGCCTGTGTGTGTGTGTGTGTGTGTGTGTGTGTGTGTGTGTGTGAGAGAGAGAGAGAGAGAGAGAGAGAGAGAGAGAGAAACACCTTGGATTTGGTGTGGAAAGCCCCAGTCAGCACCACGAAGGAGTAAGTCACCCAGAAAGATCCTGTATGTGGCCAAGGGCATCTGAAGTTTTCAAAGGGGGGTGATTATTGTCAAGTAATTCTGCATGTGAAAAAGAGATACACTGAGTCCTTTGATTTGACGGGTAGAGTGGGCTGGTCTTCCACATGTGAGCTGCGTTTCCCCAGGAAAGGTGCACCAGCAGCGGCCTTGAGCAAGACACTCCAACCAAGAGTTTTTGAACGAGGCCTCTCCCCCATCCCTGCGGATAGCCTCATTATCGAAGCTGTGTAATTGTCAGTTTCATTTCTCTCAAATTTCAACTTTCATGAAGAAATTCACAATTCCTGCACCAGTTTTTTGGGACGTTTTGCTCTTCAGCTGTGGGTCTTGTGAAGACCTCTGATGGCTGTCGCCTATGTCTTCAGGCCAGAATGTCTTTGTGAGCCTAACCCTGGAACTGTTTGCAGATTCCACTGCAGGTCTGAGAAGAAACTCCAGGGTGAGAACATCCCCCCTGACCTGTGGCTCCTTCCCTTCACCCACTCCAGGCCATCAGCTTTGCAGAAGACCAAGTCAGAGGAGGCCTGGTTCCTCTTTCCCACCCCCCTCTCCTGGGCATGGACCTTGACCGTGGTGATGAACAGGAGAGAAGAGCCTCACCGGGGAGTCTGCAAGCCTCAAAGAAGGTGGCTCCAGAACCCCCACATGCTGGAGGTGGGGATCCCACCAGCATCAGGAGGCCTTGAAGTCAGGAATCAGTCCTGCCAAGATGCTGATGCCAAAGGCCCTAACAAATCTGCTCTTGCACAAGGGCTCCCTGTCCATTCAGGAATGTCCACAGCTGTCCTCAGAGCATAGCTGTGGGTAATCTGAGCTTCCAGGAGAGGATGTCACTCAGCTCTTTCTCACACTCTTAGGCCCTAAGAGGCCTGATCTTCACTCACCTGTTAAAAGTCATCAGGTTTCCAGCCTCGTTGTATTAATTTCTCCCACTCCGTGGTTCCTGCACTTGCCTGATCAATGAGTCAGTATGGGATGCCTGCCACAAACCCAGAATGCTTGCTGCTGCCCAGCAAGTCCATATGCCCATGTACTCAGGGTCAGAGCCTGCAGCAGGCTCTGCCCGGTGCTAATTGTAACCAGGCAAGTTGGAAGCACTCCTCATCTTGTGAATCTGTTCTCTGACCTGTTTAAAGATGAGCTGGAGAAGCATCCGGTTCAGTGTCATGTGGAGCCTGTGCTGCAAGCTGAGGTTAATAAAGACGGACTTGCTGGATGTCAGCAAGGCTGGAAGGAATAACTGCGGCATGAAACCTTGTGATGCTTCTGAAGACGAAAGGTTTGGTTTTGCCTTTGAAGATGATTCAGTGCCTTGAACAACTTTAGTGCTTTCCCCATTAGCCCCTTAGAAACACAGCCTTGCGCTACCCGGGAGAATGAAAAACTGCCCAGAGCAGAGGGCACATGACAGCAGAGGTGGGGGAAACAAGCTGGCTCTACACCTGTTCCAAGCACTCTCACCACGCTGTTCAGAACAGGGAGCTCCATCCGCCTGAGGAGAGGGGCCTGAACACAAGCTTAGAGAGTTTATGGAAGGGTGGCGTTCGTGTCAGCCTGGAGGTTTCTGAGAACCCATAAAAGGACAAATAAGTGAATGGGCCACTTATTCTGGAGGGGTCCTTAGAAAGATGGTTAAGGTTTTCTGCCCTCTTACACCAGTCACCACATTTCTGCATTACTTCCCTGGATAAAGATCTGGCTGGACTACCAGAATTAGTGAATTCTTAGACTTCTCTCAAGTATTTTTCTTAAGTGCATTAAAGTGTGGTCCATTTTATTTAAGACATTAATTTTCCCATCAGAATATACCAGAGGTTCTGTAATTGTACTGTTAGCCCTAATTTCTCACCCTCTTTCCCTGAAAAAATCCTTGGGTAGACAGTTTAACAAAGCCTAAGTCTGCATGACTTGGTGACGTTCAGTTTGATTTCAGGTGTGACACACCTCTCCCAGTAGATCACGTGTTTGTTTTGTTTTGTTTTGTTTTTTGGTACCAGCGATTGGACCAGGGATGCTTAATCACTAAGCCACATCCCAGCCCCCCTTTTTTAAAAAAAAAAATTTTGAAACAGGGTCTCACTGTTACCTAGGGCCATGCTAAGTTGTGGAGTCTGGCCTTAAATTAGCAATCTTTCTGCCTCAGCCTCCTGAGCCACCGGGATTACAGGCCACAGCACCCCTTCCCAGAGCATGAGGTTTTGACTTAGAAACCAGCACTCCTGTTCTTGCACCAGCCTCTCCTTTCCATCCATGTCTGAGGCTCCCCTGCCTCAGGCACCTGAAGTACTCCAGCATTATTATTTGGACACCCAAGCCTTCACTATAAGGTGAGGCACACATAGGGGGGAAAAAAAAGGGTTCAAAGGGCATGAAAGGGAACGTAAGGCTTCCCTCCCACTCCCCTCTAGCTCCACTCCCACCTCAGCCGTTTAGGACTCTTCAGAAAATCTCCCCGTCCCTGGGCAGTCCGTGTTGGCTCCGTCCACCCCTGCAGGCAGGGCTCACTGCAGGAGTCTCGGGCACCCACCCCGCCCTGCACAGCCTGGCCCTTCCGCCCTCGCGACTGGGCTCCTGGCCCTCCACCCCACGGCCCCGCTGGCGGGTGCGCGCTGACCCCTGGCGGCCTGCAGGAGGTACTGCAAATTTCTTCTGAGCCTTGTTTTGGTTTTTCATTTTGTCGTTTTTGATGGACGTTTTCATTGCACAAGTTAAGGAGGTTCAGTGTATTTCAACACATGTAGAGTACCCCAATCTAATCGAGCCTCCTTTATCTACACAATTTACCCACCTCAGCTCTGGCACCCTGAAACACATGAAGACAAACAGGGAAATGTCTTCTACTGAAAGTGGCTGGGTCTCAGGGTCCCTTGGGGACTTTGCACCGCAGCCTGGAGGAAGGGTGATCACTGTGCCTGGTAGAGTGTAGTAAGTTACCCATCACCTGCTCTGGGTGTTTCACCATGTGAAGTGTTCTGCTAGACCTGCTGTGGAAGGAAGTGTTTCCCTGACACTTGGCCGGTGAACCTCAGGATCATTCCAGAACACTGGCTACCTTCCTTAGCTCTCATCAGTACCCACGTTCCCAGAACTGTTCTGGTTAAGTTGATTAATTCTCACAAAACTCTGTGAAGCCACTATTATCCCTCCCAGTTTGCAGGTGGAATGCCAAAACTCACTGAGTGAGTGATGGGCCATCCCCTAAGAGGATGAGATGAAGCTGGGACTTGGCGAAGCTGCATTTGCTTTCTGTGGCTGCAGTGACATATCTCCACAACGTTGGTGACCTGAAACAGCAGAGAATTTTGCCCTCAGAGCTCTGGAGGGTTAGGGTTAGGGTTAGGGTTAGGGTTAGGGTTAGGGTTAGGGGTTAGGGTTAGGGGTTAGGGTTAGG
>JAJEJO010045953.1:0-22316 GCA_020662805.1 Glaucomys volans | reverse complement strand
AGCTCATTCCTTTTTCTGGCTGAGTAGTATTCCACTATATGAATATACCACAGTTTTTTCTCTCACCAATTGAAGGACTGCTGGTTATTTCCAATTTGGGACTTTTACAAATAAGTTGCTATGAGTGCTCATGTGCAGGTTTTTCTGTAATTACATAAATTTAACAGAATAATCTACAGAAGTGAAAGAGATCAAGTAACTTGAACAATGTCACACTGCCAGCAATTTGAATCAAGATTTGAACCCAGGTGGAGACTTCAGAGACTATGCTTTCAGCCAACTGTAACACTGAAAATCTTGCCAGGTGCATCGGCACACACCTATAATCCCAGTGGCTCAGGAGGCTGAGGCAGGAGAATTTCAAGTTCAAAGCCAGCCTCAGCAACTTAACGAGGCCATAAGCAACTCAGTGAGACACCATCTCTAAATAATAAAAAAGACTGAATATCTTGTAGTTAAAAATAATTAACCCTAAAAGGTTAATTAACATGTCAGGATGATGTATTGTGTTTGTCAGAGGTTTTATGATCCCAATCAAAGCTGCAGAGTGCAGGTCTGGCACTGGGCTTGGTATGTAGGGGTCTTCCCAGTGTAGTCTCTTTGTCCTCCCAGTTCTCCTTTCCTGCCATGAAGCACGTGCTGGTCAGGAAGCATCTTGCTGTTCCCCTCAACCCCTGGAGTTTCTATTCTGTGGTTCTTCTCACCTGGTCCCTCTCTCCTGAATGCCCCTCCCTTGGCTAAGAGATGTCTACATCAAGCCTCAATTTCCCCATCTGTAAAATGGGCCCATGGAGCACTGGTATGGTATGAGGTTTTTTGTTTGGTTGCTTTTTTTTCTTTTGAGTTTTTAAATCCTATTTTAAAACATAAGAGAAACAAATCCGTCATTGGCTGCACAGTCCAGTTGCCACCCCTCCCACCAGGGAGCAGGGACGAGAGGTCTGGGTCCTGTTCATGAGCAGTTTGCTCAGCTGCTTAACTGGTGTCCATCCTCGCATTAGAGGCATCAACCTGCGCATCCAGCTCCTCCGCAGAGAACTGCTGCTTTGAGTTCTTGCCAGTACCTCTGCCTCTTCCTTGGCTACTTCCATGGGTCCGTCTCTGAGTGCCTCCAACGCTGAAACCTCCAGGGCCATGGTTTCTAGTCATGCCCCTCTGTTTATGCTCTGTGCAGGTCTCCACTGTGTGCAGTCTGTGACCTGAGGAGCTGGATGTTCATGGGGCTGCCATCCAAAGGGACACATTGTGCTGTTTCATGGCCTTCAGGGCATCTGCTTTCCATTCAAAGTGCACCCCTGCTGTCCCTAAGCTGCAGCAGAGTGATCATAGTGCACCACCGCCTTCTTCAGCGCTCCAGATTCAGCAAGGAGTTCCTGAAGGTCGGCCTCTGACACTCGGAAATCGGGGCTGACACCGGCAGCTTGGCTCTCTTCTTCACGCTGGCACCATCTGAAGCTGCCATCAGGGTCTGCCGCCTCCATTCACCCACGCAGGTGCCAACCCCGCCGCCGCTGCCGCCCTGGGAGCTGGCTCTGCTCTGCCGCGACCGCCTTGCTGGCTCCGGTTGAGCTTAATGATGTCCATTTTGTCAGCCGTGGCGGGCACAGAATCGGGCCTCAGCTCCTGTTGGTTTTGTTTTTTTGTGCCAGGGATTGAATCCAGGGCTGCTTAATCCCTGACCCACACCCCAAGCTTTCCTCTCTTTTAAAATTTAGAGACAGGGTCTTGCCAAGTTGCTTAGGGCCTTGCTAAATTGGCGAGGCTGGCTTTAAATTTGTGATCCTCCAGCCTCAGACTCTGGAGCCACTGGGATTATAGGCATGCAGCACCATGCCTGGCTCTGGTAAGAGTTTTTAGCCTTCTTCTTCCAGTCATTCAAACTTGGTACTTGTTTCAATACCAAATTAATGACGGCTTGTGCTAGTTGCATAATTTGGAATACTTTCCAGCAGTGAACAATGATGGGGTGAATCCACAATCCTGCCATGAAAAGATGGCCAGAAGGTGTTCTTCAAGGAAAGTTGCAGAAAGTTCATATATGTGCAAGAGTGTGTGTGTGTGAGTGTGTGTGTGTGTGTTAAACCCTAGTGTTTAAAAGTAAGATAAGCAGCATTCAGTGTGTGTCCAGGACACCATTCCCCACAGACAGCAAAACTCGGTTGCTCAAGCTCCTAATATAAAATGGCACAGCATACAACCTATGCACATCTTCCCATATCCTAAATTATCACTATAATAATATCAGAGATTAGGTGATTTACAATGCTTAGTACAATGACAAGGTTAAAAAAGCCTTTACATGTTCAATATGATTTATTTTTCCTTAGTATTTTGATCTGGAACTTGGTGAAATCTTGCATGTGTAGATTCCTTGGAGAGGGGGAAGCAAATGTGCATGAGCATGTGCTCACACCTGTGAGGGCGAGTTTATATTTTACTTAAGAAACCGACCAAGATTACAAGCAGGATTAAGATCAGAGGTAAATAAAAATGATCCCTGAGTGTGAAACCTGAATGCTGCTTATCTTACTTTTAAGCACTAGGGTTTGAAGATGAGAAGAGGGGAGTTAGGAACCTTCTAGCTATCAAATGAGCATGAATTACTTTGATAACTAAAATGTATATCAACCTATAAAATGAAACTAATACCTATTTATGTTTGAGAATCTGAGCCTTGCACGAAAGTGAAAAAAAAAATTTGATTCACACAGCTCACTGATAACTACCACTGACATTTTTAAGAATTTCCTCCCATCTTTTTCCTTATATGCATGGACATATATATTTGGAATAAAGTTGGAATTAAGCTTTGAGAAATTGTGTTGCCACTATATCACTCACCATTTCCACATATGAATTTCCCCAGGTCATTAAAATTTACCCTATTATCATGCTAAGAGGTTCTGTGATGGGTGTCTGTCTGGTCTTTCCCTAATGCTATGCATAGGATTGGTGAGTTGCTTTGATTGACAGGCCCATTCCACCCAGGACCCAACACCTCAATCCTCTTCCCTATTGTATGGAATAGAATTTTAGTGTCCTTTACATAGTAGGTGGTCAATAAATATTTGCAAAACAAATGAATAAACAGAAGAGCTAAATTAATGTAAATGGTTTTACATAGTCACCAACAATAGCTGCTGTGAAAACAGCCCCACCCAGGTCAAGGTCGCTGGCTGCCTCTATATTCTCATCTTTGGTAAACAGAGGTGGACATCCTGGCCTGACACATCTGCACATACCCAGGACTCCATGTCCACTTCTCAAAACCTCTCATTTCTTCTCTGATACTCTGAGTCACTCCAGGATGGAAAATCAGGTCTTCATTTCTGAGCTTGGCTTTGAACACAACCAAAACAAATTGCCCCACAGGTCGCCAGAGGGGAGTGTTATTTCACCCACATGAGCAGCTTTTTATTGAAGCCAGGAAGTCAAAGGGCTGGGAAAGACCAAGCTTCCCTAGGTGGTCACTGTGCAGGGAGAGAGGGCTCCCCAGGTGGCTGTGGGTGATTCCAGAAGCCCAACCTTCAAGCTCCAGATTTGTGGGCTCCCATACTAGAGCAGAGAGGTTGGGGGTGACACATGGAATATATTTGTCTCAGATATGAAAAAACATAAATTGTTTCCACTTAATGGAACTGTGTTCAGATCCTATTGCACCACTTCCTGAGTGACTTTGGGCTCTGTGAGCATCAGTTTATCATCCTTAACATGAATAAAAGCAGAAGCCACTTCACAGGAGATCTGAAAGCACGTGGAACACTTAGCACCATGCCTGGTCCATGAGGGACATGATCAAAGAGGGACATTACTCCAGCCTCTCTGGGGAATTTCCAGTCAATTGCAGGCCCCATCTTTGCTTGAAATATGAGGCCAATTCCATTTCACCAAACTAGTTCATCACAACTATTTATGTCCTGATGGAAATGTAGTCACATCATCAGAAGGACACAGGAGGCTCTGCCTTGGCTATGGACTTCCAGACATTTACTTTGATAACTCAGAGAGGGACACAAGGCACCTGGGACCAAATGCCTACATGACTGGTGGTCAGGTTGATGACAGGTGACTGAAGCAGGGAGCCAGAGGATCTCTGGTGATTAGACAGTGGCCTGAGGTTGGCAAGGTGAAGTTGAATAGGGAACTGAAAATCTGAATTGGGTCAAAAAATTCCTCTCCAGGAATCACAGTCCACTTTAGCAACAATTTGCAACATGAATCAGCCATGATAACCACAGCTCACAGAATCACACTGGATGTCAAGAGCTAAGAGGACTTTACACACATCTTCTTCAACTTCCACATTTTTCCTCCCAGGAAGCTCAGTCATCATCTGGTTTGCAGGGAAGGAAACTGAGACTGGGTTCCATGGCCCAGGTCTTCCAGCTGGTGGACTGTTGAGCAGAGCCTGAGTCCAACTCAGCTCGTGCACCATCTTGGACTTTTTTGTCTTATGAATGGTGTAATTTAGGGTTGGTCTGGCAACACTCTGGAGGTACCTGTGCTACTTAAACTTATTTGTGTGAGGCTGGCTTTCATTCACTCCCACATTGATTCAGGCTACAGGATGAGCTCAGAATCATGAGTTAATACATGTGCCAGGAATTGTGTTAAGCAGGGGATTGAGGGTGAATGAACCAGGCTCAGTCTCTGCCCTTTTGTGGCTCATGGTCTATCAGAAGAGACCCAAAATTAATAAATGATTCCAGGTGAGTCCAGCTCTTCCGTAAGGGGTGTCACAGGTCATTCAACCTTCATCTAGAATGCCCCAGGTACTTTGGTGCTTAAACAGGCTTGGCTGAGCCCCCAATACTGGGAAAATCCACTTCCTCTTTGGGGCAAAATAATGCAGGGAGGTGTTTGACAATATACCTGGTGTATAGCAGATGCCTGATGTTGGTAACAAAACAATACAAATAGTATCTCCATCACTGATGTAGACCCAGCAGTGCTACTTCGATCTCCTGAGCATCTATCTTGTCCTCTATTACCCATGAGTCAAAGTCTTGGGCTTGCTCCTCCAAGTGTGGCCTTGGTCCCAGGTATGTACATCCTAGAAATGCCATTTTGCAATTAAAAATTTAAAATAAATATTCCTTTGGAAGGGAAAAAGATAGCGTCAATGACCTAAGTCAGCTTTTTATTTATTTATTTATTTTTTTGTGGTGCTGGGGATTGAACCCAGGGCCTATGTGCTTGTGAGGCGGGCACTCTACCAACTGAGCTATATCCCCAACCTTAAGTCAGCTTTTTTGACAGCTTTCCTCTACATAGAAAGATCCTGTGAACTTAGCTTATTGTTCTCCTTCAAACTACAGGTGCCCCTTAGCTCCTCTGCTGACCCCAGGGGCCCATTGCACAGAGAGACCAGAGGAGGGGCTGCAAGTGAGTGAGCAGGCCAGCTGCAGGGGATGCCAACACCCTGGCCTGTGATGGGTTCTGGCTGCAGCTGCACCTGGTGGAGATGGAAATCTCATCAGCAGGATTTCCTCCCAGCTCGGCCTTGCTCACCTGGGCACCTCAGGGAGCACTGTCTACCACAACAGTCTCTCAGAGTTGGTTGGCACTTTCTGCTTTCTGGGCTCACTCTGGGTCAGGAAACCCTGAGAAGACGAAAGATGCTGGGTCATGTCCTGAGCGGGAAAGTGTTTGAAAATGAAGAAAAGTACTGCTTGCAATCCTACTCTCACCTGAAGCCAAGGCCTGAGCTCCTCATTCAGAGTTCTTCTCACCTCATTTTCCTGCTTGACTCCAACTAGTGGGACTCATCAGAAGAAGAGAGGAATCCAGATCTTGGGACAAGATCTTCTTAAACTCAAAGAATATTTGGATCCCCTTTAAGGAGTGAAAATGAAGAGATCCACCCATATTTACTTAAATTCAATTATTTTAAAATTTAAATTTATACCAATTAACTCCTTATGTCATATTTGTGTAGAGACCTCCTGTCCTTATATACTACAACCTTGAAACCATAACATTTAAATGATTGACCTTAATTTAAAATGTCAGAGAATGCTGTTTGTTTGAATTTAAACCATCCATGCCAGGTCATTAGGGAAAGTTGATCTGCCTCTGCATGTAAACTTTGTATGCAGTTAAGAGTGGCAACTAATGAGACCCAGAATGACAGTGATTTAGATGGATTGAGGTTTTATTGGTTTCTTTTGTGGAAATAATCATGAAATACTTGATCTTTTCTGTTCTAAGATCCTTAGCATATGGCCACCTAGTTCAGGGTGCCTCATGATCTCAATGTAGGTGCTGTGGCTCAAGCATCTGTACTCCCTGAAGGAAGAAAACAGAAGGAGAAAAGACTTACCTCTTAGGTCCACCCATTATTTTTAAATAAATTGCACAGAAAATTCACCTAATGACATTCTTGTCATTCAACTCTCTATTCAGGGTAGAAGAGAATAAAGCATTTTGACTGAGAATAACAGGACTTTGAAGAAAATAGGGGCCTGTTGCTCTGGATGTTGGCAGAATGGACATTGAATAAGAGAGAAACAGTGGCCATCATACCTCAGGTCTTTCTAACTTGTGTAATTCTAAAGCAGAGACTAATTTCTGAGGCAGGAATGTTGTAGGATCAAGGATGAGATCCAGTGCTTATGAAGCTGAGGTGGAGAATGACTCCTGAACTAGAAAGTGATAATAGAAAATCAAGAACAAACTCTGTAGTCCTGCCCCTACAATTCCACTATACCTGCCAGCTCTGGGAGAAGAAAGTCCCTGGGTTACACAGTCAGCACCCCACTTAAACCTCGTCACAGTCCCAGATGGCTTCACACCAAGCATGCACTTGAGATGGACTATCCACTTGGAGGAGCAGCTCAAAAGTCCTAGCATGCTCAGGAGCTGCAAGTGTTTATAAGAGACTTCCTCAGGAAAGAAAGGTCAGGCAGGGGAAAAGCAGAAACAGATTTCTTTCACTGATGAGCTTCCTCCAGATGCCTCAGAGACTCACTTGAACCTTAATCATGAAAAAGGAGCAACTGGGAAGAGAGAAAGGAGAGATGCTGAGCTTGTACTATTGTAATAAGGACTGTGCCAAGGGTCAGCCCAGGCTGTGGGCTGCAGAAGAGGGAGCAGAACTGAGGGAGCAGGAAGGAAGGGAGTGAGGGAAGAGACAGGGAGACTGGGGAAGGATAGATGAATGGGGAACAATTGAGCTAATGTTTAGGTATGTTGATGGGTGAGTAGATGGAAGAATGAGTGGGTTACTGTAAGAAGAAAGGAAAGATGGAAGAAAGGAAGGAAAGATAAGTGGGTGGAAGGATAGATGGAAGTAAGGAAGGATAGGATGGATGGATGGATGGATGGATGGATGCATAGGTAGATGAATGTATGGATGGGAGAAAGGAAGAAATGGATGGATGAATGGATGGATGGATGGATGGATGGATGGAAGGAGGGAATAAAGGATAAATAAATAGATAAGTGGAAAAATGTAAGGTGGATCAATGAATGGGGTGTAGGTGAATGGATTGATTCATCGCAATCAGAGACAATATCTTTACATAAGACTGAAAATTGATGATCCCTTACGTGAACAGAACAACTAGCACATTTTATTCAACTCACTGGGTGCTTTTCAACAGTGCCTCTCCACCTTGGCTCACTGAAGGACTTATAAAAGGCCTGTTGCTTAAAGGTCGCCCCCATGCCACAGTTATGTTGGTCCCTGGAGATGACACTTGGCACCAGTATTTTTATAAACCCACATGATTCAAATAGCAGTCAAGATTGAAGATCAGCTAGAATTCAAAAATCCATGGAACTGGGTTACTTTGATACCTGACCAGAGTGCATGCAGCTACTAATACCTGATCTTTCACCAACCACTGGTAACTGGCCTGGGCTGGGTGCATATTTTAATTTGTAGCCACCAATTTTAATGTCAAACTTGGTTTGATTTCTGCCTCCATCTAAAGGCTGTGTCTCCTTGGTCAAATGGTCTAGCTGCATTGGGCCTCAATTTCTGTATCTGCAAAATGGAACCCTTGGAAACAAAAGTAAATGTTTTATAGAGTTTTGCAAGGAGAAAATAAGGTGATGTCTTGCATATTTAAAGCACTTGACCAAAGAGAGCTGCTATTATTAAATTAAGACTATAATAAGTATTCAATTCATAAATATGGGTAAAAACCATAGACAACAAACATTGATCGTGAGTTCTGTACCAACCGTTGTTTCCATAGCTTTGTTTTTTATAGTATTAACTAAATTAATTCTGGTAAAACCTCAATGAGAGACTGAGGGTATTTTCAGATGAGCAAAGAAGGCACAGAAATGTTGAGTCGTACTGAACACACATACTGAACACACAGCTAATGCTGGTCAAGGCATGACCTGAGGCCAGAATGTTGGCTCTTGGTTTTACCCCCACGGTTCTCTACCCTTCATGGCACCAGCTCATGGAACTCATACAGTCTGCCCCAGCTGGGAATGAAAGAGTTTCATGGCTCGGTATCAAAGGAAATGGCCATTTAACACCTAATCTTGAGGTCTCTCCTGCTGTGTTCTGGGTCATTATCCTTTGAATTGTACCTAGGCCTCACAGGACTTTTCTGATTTTCAGAGCTTTCATTAAAACCCAAATGCTTCTAAGAGGTGGCCTGTGGTGGTAAGTCACTCATCCATTCAGTCCTGCCTTTGTGGATGCCAGTATTTATGAAGCATCTACTCTGTGCCAGAAAATGTGCTAGGTCTGAGGATGCTGTGAATGTAACAAATATGTCCCTGCCCTTAATGGCGCCAGTAGAGCTCTGGCAGGTCTCATGCATGCTGGGGTCTGGCCTGCAGCGAGTGTGAGGGTGGAAATCTGAGAGCAGAGAGCAGATCCTAACACAGTATTCCTCATCCCCAATCAGTTGCCCTAGGTCTCAGTTGCAACTGTGCCTACCCTGACTCTGACCCATGGCACCTTCAGCTCATGACTGGCAGTCTCCATCTCAGCCCCACATTCAGTTCACCTAAAAAGGGAAAGAAAGTTCTACTGCATCTTCATTTTCCTTTAGGAACATTATAAAATTTCCTTCATGAAGTTTCCAAAACAACACAAAAGGAAAAGGGGGAAAGTCACTCTTAATTGCACATCCAACCATAAGTCCACAGTTGTGGGTGCTCCTTCCTGACCAGTTGGCAGCAGGGCCAAGTTCCTGGCTCTGGGACACAGGCTTCCCCCTGTGACTGGTGATGCATTGGCCAAATTGATTTAGCAGGGTTACTCTCCCTTTCCATTGTCTGGTTTCTCTTTGCAAAAACAAAGGCAATATATTTCCTTCCTACTTTGCAGAACTGTTTGATAGAGGGTTTGGGAAAAAAAATAAGTATGTCCAATTCCCAGTGCTTAGCAGACACTCAATATATGACTCTGACTATTCCCACTCAGAGAGCCTTTGAGGCTGGCATCGACCACCCTGGGTCCAAGCCCTATCAACTCCAGCTAGGGATCATAACAATCTCCTGAAATTCCTCTTGTGCATCCTAGGAATGATAATGTCTGTCTCCAGCATGGGGATGGCAGCAGGGATGTTATGATTATTATAATTATTATTAACATTGGAATTTTTTCAATACTGCAATAGATCCATGTCAGCACTTACCCACAGCAAAAGAGCCATATGCTCACAACTCAAATCACCATAATCAGACCCAGGTTTGGGAAGCACAGCCCATTCAATGGGGCAGAGACCTCTAACAAAGCTTCTAAAACTATCTTGCTTTTGCAAATCGTGGCCATGAAAACACTCCACTAGGTGCCAACTCAAGGTCTGAGAAATGGCTCTTCCTAATGTGAGGGTCCCCTGCTTACGATCCTCAGCTTTGCCACAGTCTACTTTTAACCTGGACTTTGGGAGCAGCAGTTTGGAGGGAGAAAAGAACCCCTTTCCAGAGCCTTGCCAACCTGCCATGGCAGGCCCAGCAGAAGTAGGACATGCCTGCCTCCACCTCCTCCTCCTCCTGCCCTGTGCCCCAACTCCAGCCATTCCCAGATACTTAGCTGGCTCCAAAGCTTCCAGACAGAGGAGCTAAACATGTTAGCCACAGACTAGCAAGACACAAATGGCAGCAGGAATCAAATGAAAGGAAAACGTAACAGCCAAAGGTCAGTCCCCTATATAAATATTTATGCTGGAGGAAAAGTTGGTACCTGAGTAATGACCTCTTGTCTGGTATTAATAATGCCTCTAGAACATGCTGCCAGAAAGAGACAGGTGTGAGGCCAGGGAAGGGGAGGCAGGGCCAGAACAGGAGTGGGGGGTTGTAAATCTTCATGCCAAGCCCAGGCCCAGGCCCAGCTGACTTTTACCCCTCCCTGCCCCTCGGCACCCTGACCAACTCTCTATCTTCAGATCTCTTCTCCTTCCTCCTTAGCCATGGGTCTGAACCAGGCCCATGCCCATCCCTGCATGAGCCCTCATAGGCCCATTCCTGTCAATGCAGCCTGGCCACATGGGTACACAGCTGGAGTTTAACAAAGGCTCAAGGCAGTGAGTTGGACCCAGCATGGAGCCCCAACTCTGCTGCTCAACTTATCTTTGGATGATTTCTCCAATCCAGCCAGCATCCACTTCATGACAGTCCCTGGGGGCCCTCTCCCTGCCAGAACCACCTCAGCGGTTTCTGCCTTCTGGAAATCAAATCCAAAGCCCTGGGCCTGAAGGAACCCTCCTGAGCCAGCTCATTTTTCCCTGGTCAATCTCATGCCCCACACATCTTGTCTCTCCATGGCTCACTTCCTCACCATACTGGATCATTTTTAATTTACAAAACACCAAGTTCCTTCTCACATCCAGATCTTTGCACCTTTTCTCTTCTTCCTGGAATACTTCCTCTGTGCCTCTTCATTTGCCTCTGCCTGTTGCTCTTGGTTTATACCCTTTCCTCCAGGAAGCCTCCCTGCTTTGGAGGTCTCCATTCCCAGGGGCCCTGTTGCCTCCCCAGATCACACCATTCACCCCTGTCCCCTGACTTTCTCCTTCCTCCCCTCAAGACTCCAAGTACTGCAAGAACAGCACACTGATGCCTGTCACTACAACCATACACCTAACACAAAGCTGAACACAGAATATGTACTCAGGAAATGTCTGTTAAATGAGCCACAAGCACAGGACTGTACTCACTTTCTGCTGAAAACATGAGATGTACTCAGACTCCCTCCATAATGGATACAGGAGAATAGAGCCTCAAGATAGTCTGGGAAAGGCCCACTTTTACCCAGGACATGGGAGCCTCGATTTGTCCCTATTTTGATAGCTGGATTACCCCACTGGGAGGCAAGTTTCCCTACATGGGCAGTTTATACCAGAAGTAAAGAGGGAGCATGAAAGAGAAAGGTCAGATCTGCCCAAAGGGCTTCCACAGCAGCATTCCAAACCAAGTTGCCACATGACGATATGGCTACTCAGCTGGAGAGGACAGAGCTCAAACCACAGCTCCTTAGAAGCCAGCAAGGTCTCCCAGGGCAGGAAGTCACACAGAGAATATCCTGCAGGAAACTTATAGCCTGGGGCCACATCACCTTCCACCATTCCTAAAGCAAATCCCCAATGCAGACTTCCATCCCTCCCTGACTGAAACCATAGCTTCTGTAGTCTTGTGCTGTGCAAGGCAAGAAGTTGCTGATAGTCCCCTGACACTTCTTTGGGCCTTGTCCTTGGCACAGTCTGCTTCTCTTCATCTTCAAGATGGCCCCAGGAGAGAGGAGACAGTGAGGGTGGTTAGGGTGTACACCATGCCAAATCTTCTTCCTCCACTTTCTCCTTTGCTACTTTAGAATTTTCTTGGCTTGTTAGGGTCCAACTCTGACTTTCTCCTGACTATATTGGAAGGGACAATGCCTTGCCTTTCCCGTCTCATCTGTCACACCCACTCTAGAATAAGGTGTCAAGCTGATGGATAGTGCCTATTGTATCCGTCCATCTGATTGAGGTGCCTGACCTTGATGGTGGCCAAAGGCACAGAGCCAGAGGCAGCTGGGCAAGACCAAGTAGAACAAAACTTGGTCATTGTGTGAGTTAAGCATACCTCCCTGGAGAAGTCAGCAAATGCAAGTTGAGATGTCACAAGCCCATGTCCTCTATAGTGCCACTCACTACAGCCAAGACATGGAAACAATCCAAATGTCTTTGGGAGGGTGAAGAGATGACAGGCATGGTCTACCCATGCCAAGGAAATTCCCATAAAGTGTAGATGAACTTTGAAAACATGCTAACATGAAAAGGCCAGACACGAAAGGATGATTCATATAATTCTGTTTGCATGAGGTTCCTAGAGCAGTTAAATTCCTAGAGACAGAAAGCAGAATAGTGATTTCCAGGGGTTTGGGGGTGGGTATCATGAAGAATTATTGTTTTATGAGGACAGCATTGCAGTCTGGGAAGATGGAAAAGATCTTGAGATGAAAGGTGGGCAGAGAAGCTCAACTTGAACATACTGCAGCCTGCTGAATCATGTGCTCAGAGAAGGTTAAAATAGTACTTTTAGTAACAAAATTGATGTTATATGTTCTGGATATAATTTTTTTTTAAAAAAAGGCAAAGAAAGATAAAGGAAAAATGTGAATCAGGATGGAAAGGAAAAAAAAGGAGGCAGCTGGAAAATGGAGTCTGGAAGCAGGAAGGCCCATCCAGAAGGCCAAGAGGGAAGCAGGACCATTCTGGGTGACTAAACCCTGCCCTTTCCCTACACTGACCAAGGGATCTTAGCAAACTCCTGCATGAACACTTCTAGAAGTGTGCAGAATGGAGGTGGTTGGTCACCCTGCCACACACCTTGGGTGAGAGCATTACTACATGCCCAGTATCTGCTACAAATGCCAACAAGAAATTGATGCTCAAAGAAATGGAAAGATTATAAGGGTAATTTGGCTTTTCCAACATGCTTTCCCTTCAAAAACAGCCTTAAAATGTATGAAAACCACAGCAAATTTTGCAAAATAGAGTCTAACCGTGACTTTTCTTTATGTAAATTTTATTTTCAGATTTTTTAATATATATATTTTTAGTTCTAGGTTGACACAATACCTTTCTACTTTTATGTGTTGCTGAAGATTGAATGGAGGGCCTCACACATGCTAGGCAAGTGCTCTACCACTGAACCACAACCCCAGCCCCTATTTTCAGTTTTAACAAAATTCAAAGCACCTAAGAATGCAATACTAATATGGCCCTGTTTTAGCCCTTGAGACAGAATGTTTGTGGCCCCTCCAGATTTGCACAATCTGGAATTTTTCCTGAATCCTGGCCCTTACTTTAGGGCGATGATCCTACTGAGAACAGAATCAAGAATTGCCACATGTCACCCAATGTCACTTATGGTTCCACCATCCCACTTAAGGCTTTGCTTCCTCACAATGCTTGCCGGCACCTGCCCTGCAAGGGTGTCTGACTCCAGGGACATGGTGGGTAACATGAGCTCTCATGACAATTCCACAATACATTATCTGCACAGGTGCAACAAGCAGGGGCCTTTGTAGAATCTTATCCTACAAGGACATTTGACACCACATGGAATGATGACCTCCTGGTCTGGCATCCTCCTGAGACAGGCTGGGGCATTCCACACATGGAGTTGGCCACACCTTTAGGTGTCTATCTGGCTCCCCTTTTATTCAAATGTGAGCATATCAAAGCCTAAATGTTTACAGGTTCTGTCTTTCTGCCTGTGCTTTCCAGTGTCTTTTCTCATAAATGTTAATGCAAGAAAAAGTCATTGCATTAGTTTTTTCATATTTCAAGCTTTGTTTTAAATTATTTGTAATGCGCTAAAATCTTCATAAGGTTAAATTTTTACTGTCCATTAGCTGAACATTTTGACTAAAATTTCTGACTTTGAATAAATTTCAAATATAGAATGTTGTTTTCAAAAGGTTAAATGTCACACTGAGATCTTTAGGTTGATTTCTAAAATAGTTTTTTCAAGGCCAGGCATTTCTAAAACATTACTGAAAATGGCTTCAAGGAGAAAGAGGACCTAATATCGTGAAGATTTTTTTTTCTTTCAAGAGCTACAGAACTAAAATTTTGTAATTCTGCGGCATTTGGTCTATGTTGGGTGTGTCTCTCTGTGTGTGTGCCTTTGTTTGTGTGTAAATATTGAGAGTTGTAGCTTCTGTTTCAGTTGATGATAACTAATATTAAAAGCATTCAGAGTGATGTCTGATAATTAAATTCTGACAAAATGAAATTCTAGTGAGTTTGGATTTCATAACTAGAAATAAAAACTCAACTTTTTTCAGGAATTAATTGTCTTTTTATTTGAAGTATCTGATGGCATTGATGTAATCTGGAATTGTTTTACTACCTGTGGAGTTCTGATAACACTGCCATATATTGTTTTTTTTTTAACTTGGAGCATTACAGTTATGCATAGTAGTTGGGTTCATTTGGACAGAATCAAACTTGCATGGAATTTAATATATTTCACTTTGGTACATAGTGCCCCCAAGCTTTCCCTCCCTCTCTCCCCCTCTACTCTCTTTACTTTATTGATCTTCCTTTCACTTATTTATTTATTCAACATATATTGCTTACTAGTTCACATTTGTTGGTACATAAACTTAAAGAAGAAAATAGAGCAAAATACATGTTGAAATCTATCCTGGATTGAGTTCAAATATGATCTTTAAACACATTACTACAATTATACTTGGAATGCACGGTCTCATGTTAAACACTGATTGTTTAAGGGACTTCAACTCAGATTTCTTGAGCTCAATTGTTTTACCAGCATGATGGAAAAAGTACATTAACATTTTGTGGGATTATATTTTCAATATTAATTTCATAAACAATAGAATCTCAGAACTCATTCTTCCAATAAGAATGTACATTTTTCTGAGTTTATTGCTGTTGAAATAAAAAAATTATATCCAAGCTGCAAAGACAGAAGCATGACAATCCAGTAAATATAGAGATGTAGTTTTGATTAACAACTGGCACAAGCAATCACCATAACAAACATCCATACCAATATGCTCCAGGGCAGGGCTGTTTAGGCTCTACATGATGCACATATTTCAACTACAGCCAATAAAAATTGTCAGCATTTCCCATTAACCATGGTGGCTTTCAGTATTTTCAGTACCAAGGATGGCCCACTAGCCACTGAGGAATTGATTAGCCAGGATGGCCAGGTAGAGAGTACTATTAATTTTATTAGAATGTAATCTTTAAAGATGTGCAAGGGGTGGAAAATAGAAATGAATCTCCATGCAAGAAGGTTTAATGAGGGAAACAACAAAGAATATGATTTCAACATGCAACTAGTTCCAGGTCAGGGTGGCCTCTGGTATGTCCAAGGAGCAAAGGGATGTTTGGAGTTCAATTGGCAAAATGAAAAGCTAGTCAAAGTGTTTTGTAAAAAAAAAAAAAAAAAAAAAAAAAAAATCATTGGCCCTTTTAGAGTTGAGTGATAGTGAGCTCTGATTGTTAAATGGCTACAATGATTAGCCGTTAATTAGTAAAGCTAAAATAATCAAATCTAATCTTAAGGTAAGAGCTAATTGTTTGATAGAATTGGGCTTGCAAGATAGCATGTCAGGCCAGTGTTTTTATATAAGTGGTGAGTTGTCTGTTGGTTGCTGTTATAAGGTGAGAGCTCTCTCTTCACAGCTTTCTCATCCTGTCTGTCAGGACTTGACATGGGCAAATCTGTGGTGAATGATAAAGTTCACAAAGACATTCGTTTTTTGAGTGTTGGAAATAACCAGGAAATGAGAATGAGTTTTTGGCTAAATTTCAGAATTAAATATGTTGGAAGAATTCAGTTTACTGAATTAGATAAAGCTCTTATCTAATGCTCTAGAGGAAATGGCAGAAGATGAAAGTGAAACAAAGATATACCAAAATCATCCTAAATTAAACAATTGATAAGTTTAACCTTGTAATTGTCCAGGAATTCACATTTGGTCATCCAAGTTATTGAGAACTTCTTCACCATAGAACCACTTTTGAAATTGTCACTTTGTTAAGTTTTGTTGATTACTCCCATTATTACAAATAAGTTTCATTGTCTTCCCAAACCCAACACTGATATGAAGACTGAACTTGCCAAAAAGAGGAAAATGATTCTGAAATATTCAGAATAAGTTTGTAGATTGATTGCCAATTACAGTAAAAGTCAAATTATCTCTGCAATCCAATTGCATTTATTGAATCTATTCAATAAATCTAATATGAAAACACATCATATGATATTTTTATGCCATAATGAAAAGGCTAAAAATGCTAATGTATTTAAAGGTAGAACACACTTCAGAATACGGATAGTTGGAATTCAGTGAGGGAGGTGTGAAAGTGGAACACTAGGAGCCCAAAGTCCCTTTGCCACTAACATCTGTTTCAGACACAGCTATGAACACTGTAACCATTTCTTCATAGCAGAAATGGCTTCAACCTCCATTTTATATTACAACAAATAATTTAGAAAATGATTAATGAGACATTTAATTATCCACTGAGTTTCTCTTAAAGCAATCTGTGTCACTACAGCTGGAAAGGATCAAGCTTTAATTTGATCCAGAAAAGAATCCACAGTGAAAAAAAGCAGGTCCATTTTCAGATGCCCAAACCATCCTCTGCCTGGTTCACCTTCCTAGTTGGCTACTGCTCAGCACTATTTATAAACAAAAGTGTTTTTTTGTAGCTGTAGATGCATAGTATGCCTTTATTTTATAATTTTATGTGGTCCTCAGTACTTTCCTGTTCCTTCCCCTCCTCCCTATCCTTCTTCCCTGTCCTCTATTCTATTGCTCTTTCTTCAATTTTTATGTAGCTTTGTTTTAAATTAGTACATTGTGTATTTATATAAACATAAAATTCATTGTGATTTATTCATAATTACAAAGGAAAATAGATTCATTCTCCCACTCTTCCATTTTCCTGTCTTTCCTCCCTCCCTCTTGATCTTCTCCTTCTACTCCACTGATTTCTATTTTCATGGGGTTCACCCCCCTCCCCAATTTTTAGTTTCTTTCTTCCTCTCACCCACCTATTATTTTGGTCTAGCTTACACATATGAGAGAAAACATTAGACGCTTGCCTTCCTGGATCTGGCTTATTTCACGTGGCATGATGTTCTCCAGTTCCATCTATTTATCAGCAAGTGCCATAATTTCATTCTTTTTTAAGGCTGAGTAAAAATCCATTGTGTATATATACCACAGATTCATCACTCATTCATCTGTTGATGGCATAGAAATTGGTCTCTCAGTTTTTTATTGTGAATTGTGCTGCTATAAACATTGATGTGTCTGTGTCAGTGTATGGTGCTGATTTTAGGTCTTTGGATATACACCCAAAGTGGGATAGCTGGGAGGTTCCATTACTAGCTTTTTGAGGAATCCCTGTAATGCTTTCCAGAGTGGTCATACAAATTGCAGTCCTACCAACAATGTACAAGTGTTCCTTTTTCCTCAAATGCTTTACAAAACTTATCATTATTTACATTCTTGATAATTGCCATTGTGACTGGAGAAGAAATCTTCCAATAGTTTTGATTTCCATTTCCCTAATCGCTAGAGATGTTGAACATATTTCCATATATTTATTGGCAACTTGTATATCTTCTTTTGAGAAGTGTATATTTCATTGTTTTACCTATTTATGTATATGATCTTAACATGGAAAATTCTGTTAATTAATGCTAACATTGGAAAAATGTTATAGTATTATATTATATTACATAATATATTATTTATTATATTATTATACTCATCAAACTCCTTTTGGGGGTTAACTTTTATGTGTAATTGTATACGTAGCTTTTAATTTTACATAGAATGTTTCACACATATACTGATATTTGTAATTAAGAATTAGCATAAAAATTTATTGGTTGGGGTGTGGCTCAGTGGTAGAGTGCATGCCTAGCACATGTGAGGCACTGGATTTGATTCTCACACCACGTATAAATAAATAAGAAAAACTCCATCATTTAAACAATTTAAAAAAGTCCATAACTAAACAATTAAAAAGATTTAGTATAAAAGATTTAATACTTCTAAGATTCAAACAATTTTTATAGAATTATAAACTTATTGAGAGTATTTACCATATCAGTGCTGGGGAGAGACAGGAATAAAATATCATCCCTGAGAGCCGGGCGTGGTGGTGCACGCCTGTAATCCAAGCAACTTGGGAGGCTGAGTCAGGAGGATCGTGAGTTCAAAGCCAGCCTCAGCAACTTAGCGAGGCCCTAAGCAACTCAGTGAGACCCTGTCTCTAAACAAAATACAAAATAGGGCTGGGGATGTGGCTCAGTGGCCAACTGTCCCTGAGTTCAATCCCTGGTTCCAAAAACAAACAAACAAAAAAATATCATCCCGGCACTCAAACTCTTAGCATGTTGAGGACTTAATATTCCCATATAAAAAGAACAGTGAGAATATTTGCAGTAGGTGCATTTGTGTGTGTATGCTTTTATATGTCTATAATTGGCACAATTTTATTGTGGAGATTTAATGCTTAAAAAGAGGCATTATACAAAATGTATATTCCTAAATTTTATCTAATAAGTCAAAATTCACTTTGGGAAAGAAAATCTATTAGGACCAAGGCATCATTTAGGATTCAAAGAATACATACTGAGGCTTTGGGTTTTCATATGTGAACATAATTAATGAGCATAAAAATCTGCTCACAGTTCTGTATACATTCTATTTTAACTTGAAGTCCTGTAAGAACTTAACTACTTAAACTAAATATCTTATTTGATCATTTGTGTTATAAAATCTAGGAACTGATGATTGTATAATTTAATCTCACAAATCCTGTTGACATGTCCTTCAGTGTAAGGATGTGTCCTCTTTGTGTTTCTCTTCTATAAGGGCTGCATTATTATAAGTAGAAAGGATTTGTGCAGATCTGTCATAAAAACTACACACAGATGTTTTTCTTCCATGATACTCATATAAAAGTTTGAAATTTTCCAGAGTAAATCATGTGAAATTTATAATAATGCTAACAAATGTTCATGTAAGTATTTATTATAGAAAATGTAATTTTTTTAAGAAGGAAAGAATAACCAGGTTGAATCCTGACCAATAATCTATGTGAGCTGCTCTAAGCTGAATATGAACTAAATGAAAACAAAGGGCGTTTTTCATATTCTACACTCATTTAATGTACTGTTTATGGGAATCCCGCAAACAATGTTTGCTTTCATGAAATTCATATACTTTAAAATGTATCAATTTGTATTAATACATTGAGAAGTATTTGATTTAATGAAAAAAGTATTTCAGTACTATATTTATAATTGGATAACCACAAGTTTCTTGAATTTTTGCAGACTGCATTTTGATTCTTTGTATGCAAATGGCATACAACTTTTCATTTCTACGGTTGTACAAAATGTAGATTCACACCATTTATGTAATAATAGATGTACATGGGGTAATAATGTCTGTCTCAGTCCATTATTTTTCCTTCCCCAACCTGCTCCCACTCCATTTCCTTCTACACAATCCAAAGTTCCTCTATTCTTCTCTTAGCCCCCATCCTCATTGTTATGTATCATCATCCTCTTAGCAGAGAAAACACTCAGCCTTTAGTTTTTTGGGCTTGGCTTATTTCACTTAGCACGATATTCTACAACTCCATCCATTTGCCAGCAAATGCCATAATTTTGTTCTTCTTTATGGCTGAATAATATTCCATTGCATACATATACCAGTTTCCTTATTCATTCATCTACTGAAGGACATCTAGGTTGGTTCCGCAATCGAGCATTGTGCATTGAGCAGCTATGAATATTCATGTGGCTGCTTTAATGTAGTATACTGATTTTAAGTCCTTTGGGTATAAACCAAGGAGTAGGATAACTGGGTCAAATGGTGGGTCCATTTCAAGTTTTCTGAGGAATCTCCATACTGCTTTCAAGAGTGGCTCTACCAATTTGAAACTCCACCAGCAATGTATGAGTGTGCCTTTTTACCCACATCCATGCCAACAATTATTATTGCTTGTGTTCTTGATAATAGCCATTCTAACTGGAGTTAGATGAAATCTTAGGGTGGTTTTGATTTACATTTCTCTAAGTACCAGAGATAACGAGCATTTTTTCATATATTTGTGATCAACTGTACTACTCCATTTACAATAGCCTCAAAAAATACTTGGGAATCAGTCTAACAAAAGAGGTGACAGACCTCTACAATGAGAATTACAGGACACTAAAGAAAGAAATTAAAGAAAACTTTAGAAGATGGAAAGATCTCCCCTGTACTTGGATATGCAGAATTAATTTTGTCAAAATGGACATACTTCCAAAGGTGCTGTACAGATTTAATGCAATTCCAATTAATATCCCAATGACATCCCTCAAAGAAAGAGAGAAAGCAATCATGAAATTTATTTGGAAAAACAAAAGTCCCAGAATAGCCAAAGCAATCCTGGACAGGAAGAGTGATGCAGGACCTATCACAATAGCAGACCTTAAACTCTACTACAGAGCTATAGTAACAAAAATGGCATGGTATTGGCATCAAAATAGACAGGTAGCCCAATGGTACAGAATAGAAGACAAAGAGACAAATCCACATAAGTACAGTTCATCTCATACTACACAAAACTTCCAAAAAATTACAATTATGAAAAGATAGCCTTTTCATCAAATGTTGCTGGCAAAACTGGAAATCCATATGTAGTAAAATGAAATTAAACCCCTATCTCTCACCCTGTGTAACACTCAAGTCAAAATAAATCAAGGATCTAGGAATTAGACCTGAGACCCTTCACCAAATAGAAGAAAAAGTAGGTCCAACTCTTCATCATGTTGTCTTAGGATCAGACTTCCTTAACACAACCCCCAGAGCACAAGAAATAAAAGCAAGAATCAATAAATGGGATGGATTCAAACTAAAAAGCTTTATCTCATCAAATAAAGCAATCCATACTGTGAAAAGAGAGCCTACAGAGTGGGAGATAATCTTTCGCACACACACTTTAGACAGAACACTGTTCTCCAAAATTTATAAAGAACTTAAAATCTTTACACCAAAAAATACAAAGATACCAATCAATAAATGGGCTGAGGAACTGGGCAGACACTTCACAGATTATTTACAGGTGATCAGCAAATATATGAACAAATTTCTAATTTAGGAAATTTGTTGAATTTTGTGGCCACATAAAAAAAGTTACACATAAATGTACAAGTCTTTACACTTAATTTTATGTACATGATTCTTCATCTCAGGGTTTTGTGGGTGTTTTCATTTTTTTGTTGTTGTTGTTGTTTATCTTAAGGAGCTAGGGATTGAACCCAGGGGCACTCTACCACTGAACTCCAACCCCAGTCCTTATTATTACTTTTTACTTTAAGACAGAGTCTTGCTAAAATGCTGAGGCTGGCCTCAAACTTGTGATTCTTTGTCCCAGACTCCTGAGGATCTATGATTGTAAGAGTCGCTCAGGCTAAAGGACATGAAAGAGTTAAATGGTAGGAGAGGGTTTACTAAAAGAAGTCAGAAAATGGCCCAGAAAAGATAATGAGACCCCCACCAGCATCTTGTTGTAATTCTGTGACTAAGACAGATAAGGGGAACTGAGCTTGGGAGCTAACCTTGTGTAAACATCACCAGGTTGTTAGTGAAACCATAAATTGCTCAGCTAACCTTGTGTAAACATCACCAAATTGCTAGTAAATCCATAAGTTGTAAATCCATAAGTTGTTCACCCAGGGAAACTGCCCATTTGCTGATTGTTATAAAAAGCTTGCCGTGCTTTGGCTCGGGGCTCTCTGCCTCCGTCCTGCTGTTAGGACATGTAGGGAGCCCCAAGCATGCTTGGACAATAAACCCTGTGCGTGTTGCATGAGAAGGTCTCTTGGAGTCTTCCTTCGCGGGCGGTGGGTGTCTCGACCCTAACATGATTATGTGTGTGCTGCACTGTATCTGCCCTCACTGTATCTCAGTTTTGACTACTAAAATAAATCAATCAATATCTACAAATTTCCTATCAGAATTATTTTAGACTGTATGCGCCAATGGTTTTCTTTCATCACATAGATATTTCTATTACAAAAAGTAGCATTCAGAACTATTCGGACAGGTATGGTGCCTTTTGTATGCCCTCTGTGAACTTAACTCCTTTACACCTCCATTCACCTTCCTTTGCCTGTGGGATTCCTCCACATTCTTGCAAATGTGACTTCTGTACTTGTAGATATTATGCCTGTGTTCCAAGATATAAGAGAGGAAAGAGGAAAAGCAGGAGTCAAAATTTACAAGAGTAGTCTCCTGAATCTACCAACTCCACCAGTTCCTTTTTGGTTCTGAGGATTGAATGGACACAATACCTTTC
>JAJEJO010045952.1:92103-204977 GCA_020662805.1 Glaucomys volans | reverse complement strand
CTCTGGTTGTACACAAAGTAGAATCACACCATCTGTGCATTCATACATGTACACAGGGAAATGATGTCTGTCACACATTCTGTTAATATTCTTACCCCCCCACCCCAACCCCACCCTGCCCTTCCCTTTATGCTATCTATCCTTCCTCCATTCTTGCAACCCTCCCCCCCTGCATTATGCATCATCATTCGTTTATCAGAGAGACCATTCGGCCTTTGGATTTTTGGGACTGGCTGATCTCACTTAGCATAACAGTCTCCAACATCATCCATTTACCTACAAATGCCATAATTTGATTCTTCTTTATGGCTGAGTAATATTCCATTGTGTATATATATACCACAGTTTCTTTAGCCATTCATCTACTGAAGGGCATCTAGGTTGGTTCCACAATCTAGCTAGTGTGAATTGAGCAGCTATGCACATTGATGTGGCTGCATCACTGTAGTAATCTGATTTTAAGTCCTTTGGGTATAGGCCAAGGAGTGGGATAGCTGGGTCAAATGGTGGATCCATTCCAAGTTTTCTAAGGAATCTCCACACTGCTCTCCAGAGTGGCTGCACCATCTTGCACTCCCACCAGCAATGTATGAGTGTACCACACCTGTTGTTGCCTGTATTCTTAATAAAAGACATTCTAATTGGGGTAAGATGAAATCTTAAGTTGGTTTTGATTTGCATTTCTCTTATAATGAGTGATGTTGAACATTTTTTCATAAATCTGTTGATTGCTTGTAGATCTTCCTCTGTAAAGTGTCTGTTCATTTCCTTGGCCCATTTATTGATTGGGTGATTAGTGTTCTTGGTGTAAAGATTTTTTAGTACTTTGTAGAGAATTCAACTCTTGACTCTTAATTGAAGGGCTATAATACCTCCAGAAGTCAGTTAAATTATATTTACTGACATCTGCAATGTGCATGGAACCCTGTGCAACAAACTAACAAGAGCTGAATAAGACACAGTATAGTCACAGACATGGATACACAAAATTATTTAATGCAGGGTTACTTAAATAAGCCAAATAAGATCAAAACCAGAGGAAATAAATAAGGTCAAACTATTCTTTTTCTCTAATTTCTGTTTTAAGAATTCTTTATCTCAGAAAGAAATTAAGTTCTGTAGTCATTCAAGCAGGTTTTGGAACTATATGAAAGTGATGACTGTGCAACACTTTAAATGTACTAAATGCCACTCAATCGCACACTTTAAAATGGTCAATTTCATGTGAATTTTGCCTCAAGAAAATGAAATCAAGAATTATGGAATGTGGAAAACTGGATAATGTGAGCTTAGGATAATAATATCAGAAATAAAAAAAGTTAAAACTGTTTTTTAAATAAAAGCAGTCATGTTACAGTAAACACTAGAAAAAGCTTTACAATTTGGGAAAGTAATACGAACAAATAGAAAGCACACAGCTTTGGAACCAGAGATATGGGTTCTGGTTTCAGCCACACTACTGTGTAGTGAAGCCTTGGGAATATTACTTACCTCTCTGAGCTTTCTCTCCTACGTTAGGGATAATACCTATAATCTACCACTGTGGTGATAAGGACTATCAATAGGATTTGTTATACCTAAAAACAGCCAGTACCAATAGGTCTCTGGACACATATTACACAAAATAGTTAGTAAGCTTATAATTAAATGTCTAATTATAGGTCAAACTATTATAAACTATGAATACAAGTGGCATAAATGTGTAAAAGGCTTTAAAATTAAGCCTAGTGTATATTTAATATGTGAATGCCAAAAATGTATAGAACTTGTATCAAAAAAAATATAAAGAACCTGATAAAAAACAAGAATTTAAAAAACCTGGCACAGTGGCACACGTCTGAACTCCCAGCTACTTACTTAGGAGGCTGGGAAGATCACTTAAGCCAAGGAATTTGATGCCAGACTGGGTAATACACCTAAGACCACATCTCAAAAAACAAAAAAAGACTTTAATAGGCATTTCCCACAAGAGAATATCCAAATTGGCCAATAAACACATGAAAAGATGGTCAACAGAAAACTGCAAATTTTAACCATAATACCACTATAAATTCGGTAAATGGGTAAAATGAAAAAGTACCAATTGTTAGCATGGAAGCAAAACAATTATAACTTCCATAAGCTGCTGGTGATAATATAAGTTGATACAACCACTCTGGAAAACTTCTGGCACCATCTGCTAAAGCTGAACAAATGCATGCTCAAGAGCTCAGCGATTCTGCTCATACTCATACATACCACCCAACAGAAGAGTTTCTATATATTCACCAAGACATGTATAAGTTTGTTCATACCACCAGTGTTTGGGATAGCTTGAAAGAGAAATCTACCCATCTGTTTATCAACAGTAGAATGCATAGAATAATGATGGTACATCCACACAATGGAATTCTGAACAGTAAGGAAAAGAAACTCCAACTACACAACAAAACGAATCTTGCCAACATGTTAAGCAAAAGAAATGTCACAAAGACAAGGTCATACTACAAGATTACATTTACATAAAGTGCAAAACCAGTGTGTGTGTGTGTGTGTGTGTGTATGAAGTTTCTGGGCGTTTGCATTATTTATTCGGGTGACATTCAGGAAAAATTAATGGATCACTCAGAGTCTGTGTTATTTCTAACATGAATTAAAGTAAAAATGATTTTAAAAATGGAGCTTTCACAGACTCTGCAATGCAAGTGCCTATGCTCATTCTCAGAATCTTTGCCACTTACAAACCATAAAATATGATGTGTGACCCACAAAATGAGCCCTCCCCATGTGGAAAATCCCCAGCATATATGGTAACACAATACAGTCTTTCAAAGTACCTACATACTTGAAAAATCTAACCTGAAGACAATTCCATATTGGGACATATAAAATATGACCTCATTCTTTTCATAGCTCTATGATGGATATTTAGATGTTTCTTGTATTTTTATTACCAATATTGCTAGCGCATCTGATATCTTTGCACATGTGTAAATACACGTGAAAGATCTACATTTTCTTATTTCATTCAGTTCATGTATTTACTTAGAAGCACCAGATACCCCTCAAATTCTACATTTTCTCCTCAAACCTTTCCCATTCTGTGCTCTTATCAATGCCCGTCCATTAAATAATAAAAAACCAAGAACTTCCTCCTTCATCCTTTCCAATCTAATTCTTGTCCATTTTTACCTTTAAAACATCTCTTTAACTCATTCATTTTCCACCAGCTTCACCAAGATCATGTATTTCCCTATATTACTGTATCAGATCCCTAAACGGTCTCTCTGAATTCAGTCTTGCCTTTTGCAATGGAGACAACGCAGGCCAAGAGATTTGAAATAAAACAAATCCTATCAACTCACTGTCTGTAGTGAGCCTAATGGCTCCACATCACAGAAAGAAGGTTGAGCTCTGACTCTTTCATCATTGCATAACCACTCAGCATGCAGAGGTTCTGAGCAAAGTGCCCAATGCATAGTAAGGTACCTAAATGATGGACAATAACATCTTAAGCAAAAATTAGAAACATTACCTCTTTTATTAACTCAGACTGGCCCACGGTGTAGCTGTAGTTGGCAATCAGGGTAGCAATACCAACATAGGACCTCACCAACTCTGCCAGAAGACGAAGGATAGTGGAGGTAGGCATTAAAGGTTTGCTGCCCTTGCCTTTCTGCTTGGCTTCCTCAGAGGCCCGGTCCCCTTCTTTATCTTTCTTCCCATCTCGAGATTCCTCTGGAGTTGAAGCTCCTGAGAAAGAACCAAACACTGGTTCAACTTCACACTGGAATAACGCAAAGTCAAGCCTTAGAATACAACTTCTATTCCACTTTAAGTCAATAGACACTTATGTCACATTGTGGTTGAAGGACAGAGAACCAGGATGACTCTAGTCTCAGACATGACGTGTAGATACAGTACAGCAAGGAGGATTTGCCCAGCTGTTCATATATCCCTCACCAATTCCCTACTCTTCTAATTTTATGATCCAGTAATACTGCACGAATAGTTCCCCAAACATGCCTTACACCCTCTCGTTGTCCCCCTTTTGTCTTCCTGGCACATACTTATCTAGTTCAGCTCGAATGCTGACTTCTATAAATGCTCTATCTTATCTAGACACATGAAGATACGATGCGATGTCTCCATGAAGATTACACTCCCACTGTACATTATATAAGCATGCATACATTTGAGCAGTTATCTTACATTATAATCATTTTTAGTTTCCCTCTTTAGACAAAGTTCTTAAAATGCAGGGACTCATTTTGTAGTTAAAGTCCGTCCACACAGTAGGCATGGCTATTTCCCTTGACTTGCCATCACCCATACTATATATTTCACAAGGGCATAAGCCCACTAAAAATGAATTAATCACAACAGATTATTTGACTTACTTTTAAATTTATCTCTAGGGACTAGTATGATATTAAGGAAATTATCTCCTAAAATAGGCCCTAGGAGATCTCCCTATCCAAGGATAAGTAGTTGTGAAACGTCTTATAAGACTTGCTTGCACATGACATTTCTCTAACTCACTGAAAGTTACTAACAGACTCTGCTGACACTGTTACAAGGCAGGAATCCACTACAAATAGTGTATGGCTATAAGAGTATCATGAGCATTAAAGACAGCTTATGGAAGCCACCCCAAAAAATACAGGGCTCATTTAAAGAGTAAAACTAAAGGATCTTACCACAGCAACAGGTTAATGGAAATGACAGTTTCATTACTTTAGTGTATAGATATCTTTTACTGATAGAACACTGAGCATATCCTTGACAAAGTTCACTTAGACAAGTCAATTGGAGAGTTATACCTGTGTTCCCCTTCCCTCTGCCCAGGATGCCCACATTATCTTCAAGCTATCTTCCCAAGAAATAACAACATGAGAGGGAGGAAAGCAAACCATTACCCTCTCCTTGGGAAGTCCCAGATGTGGAAGTCTCAGCTGAGGCACCATCTGCAGCAAAGACCTGACTCTGCGGAAGAAGAAAACTCCTGAGCTATTATGAATTTCAAAGACAGTTGTCCCCAGATGACAGGACTCCATTTCAGGGCACCATTTGAAAATGCTACAATTCTCTTTGGTTGACCTTTTATTAAACTACATTTTCCCTCTACACTATACTCTGTGGGAAGCTATCATTATAACACAGTGACTGGGAGATTAGGGGTAAGGAAAGGGAGAAAAGACTCAGTAAACACTTCAATGGGGGAGGGAGGTAGGTAGGAAGACTCCAATCTTCATTTTTAGGCAACAGGTAATTTATAAATATATCAAAATCAATACTTTTGAAATTACCCTGGCATAACTCTATGTACTGAGAATATACAGGCAATGGAAAGGGAGAAGACAGAAGGCTGTTGGAATTGACTTACATTTAAGGAAAACCCTGACTGTGTATCAAAGTCACTGCTTTGACGAGTAAGGGACCGGTACTGTTGGTATACATCATCACCCATGTCTTGTAGGAGCTGGCCAACCTCCTGGGTCATACCCCCAGGTTTAGGATCAGATTTGTCTGCTGGAAAAACAGAAAGAAACATAAAAAACAGAACTGTTTTATCATCTAAGTATGTAGTAGGCTTAACATCTAGGTTTGTGCAATATATGATGTTTATATAACAAAATCACATTTCTCATAATATAATCCTGTCATTAAGCAATGCATGACTATTTGGCTAATATCCTCTTTCTAATACTCACTGGCCTTGTGATCACAGACAATTTACTTAGGCTCTTCACTTTCCTCAGATGTCACTACCAAGCCTAAATGAACGTATTTGCTACTATAGCTTGTGCATTGAGTGTGAGCTCTATGAATGGTTGGTATGACTATTATAGCTAAACTATTTTGGGAAGGAAGGATATGAGATGGGGTAAAGGTTCTGTGGTGAGAGGAAAAAGCAAGGAACACTTAAGAGGATCAGAATGTTGTAAGGATGAAAAGCAAAGAAAAATCTTGATTGTTTTAATTTATTATAGGCTGTATTCATAAATTTGGGTAATTCTGTAGATATCTTATTAAGTATGTCATAATTAGAATCCACAAGGACCTGAATGGAACAGAACCTTGGGTTCCATGCAATTCAATCACGCTTTTCCAAGTGCCTACATGTGTCACTATAGCCTCTTAACTAGGAATAAAGGTGAATTGGAATGCTGGTCTCAAAACTCAGAAAACCATGCCATTCCCTCTAATGTTGTCCCTAGCTCCTTGGGCAATAAAGATGTTTTGCTTTTGAACATGAAAACATTAGAGAATTCCTGGTTTTTAATTTTCAATCTGCTCACATAATGCTATAATCTCCACTGATTGACTGATTTCAATAATGGGGACTGAAACCAGGAGCACTTTATTACTAAACTACTTCCCCAGACCTTTTTATTTTTAATTTAAAGACAGGGTCTCACTGAGTTGCTTTAGGGCCTTGCTAAATTGCTGAGGCTGGCCTTCTTCTTGCAATCCTTTGGCCTCAGCATCCCAAGTAGCTAAGATTACAGGTGAGTATCACCACATCTGTCCAATTATCACTTTTAAAATCTTCATTCATTCATCCATCTATAGTATGCACTCTCACACAATGGGCCTTTGGAAATCTCTTCATTCTCATATCAGAACTGACTTATTCTAAGAAACTTTCTTACTTGGCTTACCCCCAAAGTCAGCTGCTTTGCCACAGGACTCACTACACTGACATCGGTCACACTATATGATAGACACTATATCAGCTTCTTCAGACATGTGCCCTGTGTCATCTTCATCTTGATACCCAGAGTATGAGCATACAGTGAGTGCTTACTAAGCCATGACTTGGTTGAAATGACTCAGGCAAAATAATATATCCTAAAGTGCCCAGCCTCCTGAAGTAGACTAGCCATATACCTTCCTCTGGAGCATGGTATGCAGCCAGAGCATTCAGCATATCATAGATCACTTCCTTAATTGTATCAGGAATAACAGGCAAAGACGAAGGCTTCAAAGGAGTTGTCTTCACCAGTTGTACAGCATTAGGGCCTTTAATTCTAAGATTCTCAAATTCATCATCCGAAGCTAAGTCAAAATAAGAGAAAAAAATTAGTTATCAGCAAACCAGCACCTAAACTAGGCTTCCAACAAAGAGACTAAGAAGCAGGCTTGGATAGTATACAAGTTTGGGAAAGGGGGGCATTTTCAACCAATGTTCAAAATCAGGTTTTGGCCTTCCCTAAATTCTACAGAATAGAGGAGTATAGGCTTTGGAGTTACAGAAATTTTATCTTGAAATATAGTTCTGATTCTTCAAAAACCTCATATTTTTCATTTTTAAATTTTGCTTATTTTGAGGGTTAAATGAAACCACACAGGGGCTGGGGATATAGATCAGCTGGTAGAGTGCTTACTTCACAAGCACAAGGCCCTGAGTTCAATCCCCAGCACCGCAAAAAAAGAAAAAAAAAAACCCACACAAGAAATGCTCAGTATGGGGAAAAGTACATAGCTGGGGCTCCCAAAATAATTAGTGCCCTTCCCAACTGTTTTTGTTAAAAATACAACCCCACAAAACAATGGAAAAGTTCAAAGGACAGTAAAATAGACATCCATATATCTAAAACTACCATTTGATTACCCTTAAATATGAATACACGCACCTCCTAAGATCAAGCATATTGTCCTATATAACTACAATACTATTGTTAACATTCAGGATACAATTATATTATCTAATACATATTATTCAATTTTCCCCAATTTCCTTTATCTGAATCCAGAACCCAATCAAAGTGATGCTGGCCATAGTTTCTCTAGTTTCCTCTTATCTAGAAGAAATACATACGTTTTTCCCCTTTCATGGCATTAATATTTTTTGAAGAGTCTAAGTTGTTTTATAAAACTATTAGACAATATTCACTTGTCTAGTTTTTTCCTCATAATGAAATACAGGCCATAGCTTTTTGGCAAGAATACACAGCTGAGATTGCAAATTTCCCACTGCATTCCATTAGTCATATAGCTATCTCCTCTTTAATTATCACTTTATTTCCAAATAAAGTATAGGTAAGCCCTATTGTTCCACAAAGCTTCCACATCTAACGGCCAGTTCCTAGCTTCTCTTTTGAAAGTAAAGACTAGACTGAATGAGTCCTTTGTAATTCTAATAGGAAAATACTAACCTGTTGAAATGACTGGTCCCAATGACCAACCAGCCAACGTTCCAATATTTTTCTAAGTTATAGATCTCTTCATAGAAAAATCTCTCAAATTATAACAGGTCACATGCTTTAGTGTTTCAAAGGCTAGAAAGAAATGAAAAACTCACCAGTTCCTGAACCTCGAGGTGCTGGAAGGGCGATGCGTATACAGCAGTTGGCCACTTCTGTGAATATGTCTGGATTGCGGCATGCAGCTGGCCCAAGGACACGAAGGATGTAGTTGATTTCCCGAGAGCCAAGGCTTCCAGACACAACACCAGAGGTAGTGCTTCCAGCTCCACTTGTAGCTGCTGAGCGAACAACCTAGCAAAGAGAAACACTGCTGATTAAATGCCACTTTCTCAAAATACAACTGTAGCCATGGAAGGGTTAACTAAGATTACACTCTGGCTCAAAACAGTGGATAGCTTTAGATTTTAGGGAGAATGATATACTTGGTCCAATCCATTCCTTCTCAATTAAAAAAACATGACTCATAACAAAGTTACAGCGCCTCTCAAAACTATCAATTCTTAGACCAGAGTGCATGTAGTATTTATGGAAATTAGAAGATGGGTCTAGACAATAAATCCCACATAGTTTCCACATTTAACTCCCAGCTCCTAGCCTCCCCCAAATGCTATCATAATTTTAAACAAGAATGGTTCAAATACACAACAATGACAATCACTTAGTGTATAAGGACAAAATTAAATATTTTCTTAATGCCTAAAGTCAACCATCAGTCTGAAAAAATAATGACAGCCAGAGGACATATCAAACTAGACTGTTTGCTTTCATAGCATAGGACTTAGACACAGCCATGATTTTGTTCTTCTAATAAAATTACCTGTCAATCATGGAAAGTATGAACAAAATAAGTATTTCTCATTATCTATTCCTTTGTGAAAAGATGTTCACAAATATAAATACTTTTGATTTTCTTAGCGGTTTATTGGGACTGAACCCAGGGGCCCTTTACCACTGAGCTAAAATCCCAGCTTCTTTTTATTTTTGAGACAGGGTCTTCCTAAGTTGTTCAGACTGGCCTACAACATGAAATCCTCCTGCTGTAGCCTCCTGAATCACTGGGATTACAGGCATGTTCCATTGCACACAGTCATCTTTTAATATCCTAAGACCTTTTAACAAAACAAAATGACCCATGCCCTTTAGCCCTTATGTTCTATCTATCTGGTCACAATTATAATTTTCATGTTTTTAACTACAGCAGATGTGTAATTTGTGTAAAGCTACAATTTATTATCTAGTTCTCTACTGTAGGACATTTGATTTCCAATTTCTTAACATTATAAGTAAGTCCTCAGAGAACACTCTTGCGTATGTACATGTTGGCATACTTGATTTTAGTCTTCAGATAAGGTCAGATAAACACACAATTTCTAGGTCAAAGAATATATTACACTGACAACACCAAGTTGTCTTTCAATGTGGCTACACCAATTTCCAATGGTACCAAACTAAGAGTATGGCTGGATCTCTACATCTGTACCTACAATGAAGAATTTTTGCTTTGACAATTTGATGGATTAAAACTGTCACTGATCTCTTTGTTTCCCATGTCAAATAAAATTTATTATAGAACTCTGAAAGATTTTCCCTTGTCCAATGAGGATCTCCATTTAATTCTAGCATTTTTCAGTTTCTTAAGTTTTAGGATTTTTCTTTTGTCTGAATTCTGTCTGTATATACATATTTCTTCCCTACTGGGCTATCGCCTGACCATGGGATCATTACATGTTGCCTTTAACAGTATTCCTCTTGATTTTGTACTATGTAAGGTGAAATTGGGATTTTGCATATGTAAGGCAAAATCATCCAGGCTGGGTGAAGAAATGCTTGAGAATATGAGATGTATGCTCATACACAGACAGAAGTATAAATTAGTACCACATTTCTGGCAAGCAAGTTAAATAAATATACTTCTTGGTCCAATTTTTAGGAATTTCAAAGAACCATCACCTTATACATGAACAAAGCTAGAGTCAAAATGCATATTTTAACACTATCAATGTGGGAAACATCACAAGAGTGAAATGGAAATGAAATCTATTCACAATCATATGATGACCACTGACAAAAAATTAGCAAGACATAAAATTTTATAAAGTACAGAGGAGGAAAAGCTTTACTAAGTAACATATTTTTCTCCCACCTCTCTGCTCTTGTCTTAATGTTGATGTTCCAAACGTTTTATTTTTAATAATTACTTTGACATTTCTTCCACTCTTTATAAATTTCCTAAAACATACAAACTTGTTTTATGACCTGCATAACAGTCATTTTAAAAATGCCTATCACAGTGCCTGGCAAATCATAAACATTCAAAAAACTTTACTTTTACACCCCAAAATACAGTATTTTGAAAAAACATTCTTGGGTGAATACCACAGAGGCATTCCTACAAAGAACTTGAAGGCATACACTTAGGAGAAGATATACCAGTTTTGTGCTGATAGTTTTTGGTTTGGCTAAAGAAACCTAAATTTCCAAAGAGGGTTTTCCAGAAAAGATACACTACTATAATAAAATAGTATTAAAGGGTGGAAAATGTATGCAATATATACAGCTAATTATACATTCTATGTAGAATAAGAAATAGGTTCTGAGACTAAGGAGACCAAAGGTATGAGGTAAAGCTAAACAAGCATCTGACATCCAAAAGACTCACTTTTTCCATTGTGTGACGGAGGGTGCAAGGATCCTCAATGATATGTCTTAAGAGAAGAGTGACCAGGGGAGTAAACCCATTGAAGCCTGAACTCTGGGTCAAATTCAAGATCATGCGGGTACTCTTCAGCTCTGCAAACATCATGGCATATTTGTGGTCTCGGGTTAGCCTTAGGCAGAGGCGAAGAGTGGCATGCAAAGTGTCTGGGTCCACAGGGACTCCCAGCATGCTCACGCAGGCCCGGATTAAAACAGTCACCATATCTTCTGTTAGTCCCTGGATCAGGATCTCCCCAATTTTTGTTTCTTCCAGGCTTGTTTCCTTTTCTGTGTTTGTATTCTCTAGGGCCAAGGGGGTTTCTACAATTAAAAAAAATACAAGTTTAGACAGCTTAACTTGATGTTTGTTTCCATACCTCTTCCTCTTAACTAGCAAAGACCTTGGGTCTTATTAGGAGAAACACACCAAACACCAATTCTTAGGCCAGATGAAAATGCATACTTAAGGCAGGACTTATGTTAAGCAAGCTGAGAGAAAGGATGTCACTTGCAATGAAACTGGCCAGACCTTAAGTCATAAAAACACCTTAATGTTAGCATAAAACAAAACAGACCCCCTCAAATCATCAAAACAAAAAACACTTCTTAAAATACTCAAAATGAAAATTCCATACCATTGACTTTATTTTCTTTACGTTTGATATCCATTTCTTTGCTTTCTTCCAGTGTCTTCTCTAATTCCTGCCCACTGCTGTTCTTTGAGTTTTTATTCAGCCGTGGCACCCTGAGGAGAGTCAGCATCACAGGTCGTCGGTTCCCAGTTTCTTCATTAACCTAAAAATTCAAAACAGATAAAACAAGAAAAATTTCATCAGGTATGGTAGCACATGCCTGTAGTCCTAGTAACTCTGAAGGCTGAAGCAGGAGGGTCACCTGAGCTGCAAGTTTGAGGCCAGCATGGGCAAAATAGCAAGACTCCATTAAAAAAATCTACCAAAAAAGGAATTATAAAGATGTGTGAAAGGGGGACATTTAAGGCAAAATGCTACAATAGGAAGGAACCTTGGAAATTTATCCCATAATTCACATGGAGAAAACACAAAGGTTCCCAGAGTTAAAGAGATATACACAGACCCTTTAATGAATTCTAAACTTGTTTCCCAGTAGCATAAACCATCCATAACCATTCTCTAATCCTTGACTGAACACTAAAAAATAATTTCCAGGAAGAACAGCATCAAACTGCCATAGACCAATGATCTAATTAATAGCATTTAAGACTCACTTCTCTAAAAACTATTTCCAAATTAGAAGTGGTACTCCTGCTCCTTAATGCTGCTTCGAAATGAAGCGAAGCAAAAGGCATAGCCAGTACATTCCCCTTTTCAATAACGTCTACAGCACTAGTAACCATGTACCTGCACCATCGTAGTGAACTGGACAGTGTATCTTCTTCGGCCTGCAGTGAATCGCACACTTGTCTCTCCAGATTTCCAGGCCGAGTCGATAGTGCTGTTGTTGCTTGCACTGTAACTACACCAACGGCCAGAGCGATCATCAAACCAGCGCCAGTTGTTGCTGTTGGACTGCAGGTACTAAATATAAAATATAAACATTCTTTTCATTTCCTTCATGGTTGACTGTTACCAGAAACAGTAACTTATCAGTGTTCACTGCTAACACTAAGCCAGGAAAGAAACACACTGGACGTTTAATGAAGTCTGAAAACAGAGAAGTCTTCACATATATTTACCCTCTCATTGCTAAACATATCCCTAGGCAAAAAAGCTCCATCAATGTCCTTTTTTCCCAATCCTCTTATTTTCTTTTTGTTTCCCCCATAAGGGGAATGCTCCTTTGAGATGTATTAGAACAAGAATTTTGTTTCTAAGAAGTGAGAAACATAATGTGGTATGTAAGTCATTTTCATCTAAGGAGCACCTGCTTTTGGATACTCGGTTGCTCTGTTGCATACTCAGTTCTTCAGGTACCTTAAGAGACATTTCCCATACATACATTCCTTAAACATTTATTTCCACAAAAAGTCTGAGGCCCTTAGTAAGCAACTCTCTAAGAAAACAATTCTAACTCCCCATTTAGAAGAGAAGATTCCCCCAAGATTTAAACCTTGATCAGAGACTTTTATATCCTTCACCATTCTCTTGTATTCTCTTCTGGTCTATTCTTGCCTCAAGAAGGTAACCTATCCTGCCCACTTACAGACACTATGTATCACACACCTTAGTCATCTGAGCTCTCCTTTTTGAGGAGATGGCTGTCTTTTCATAGAAATCAATCAGGAGTAACACTGGAGTGATCCACCTAAAAGGGAGAAATGATTTGTTTTGGGCAAGCCAGAAATCTGTTACATGCTGGGAAAAATTGGACTTCATCAGGCATGTTCAAAAGTACTCAAGATTAAACTCATATGTGCCCCAGGAAAGTGCTGGATTCAGGCCTTGAGCTCAATGGGCCAAGTCCCAAGGGAACAGAATGAAACCAAGATAGATATGGGATCACTCACTTTGGGGTCTGGACCTCCTTTTGTTCCTTGGCGGCCTGTAGGCAGGGCTGAACTACTTCCAAGAGCTTTATTAGGACATTAAGGATGCCACTTGATTCAACGACCCAGGCACAAGGTAGCTTCAACTCCTGATTGATTTATCAAAGGAAAAAAACATGGACATTTAAATTTCCAACTAGTACCAACAACTAACACCATACAAAACAATTGGTTGAATTCAGATTCAACCTCTTACCATTTATCAGTTTGATAATCTGAGATGAATTACTTAAATTCTCTACGTTTTGGTTTCCTCAAGGGTCAAAGGGGCCATAATTTATATCTCTAGAATAATTGTGGTGATCAAATAATCTCCCCCCCTCTATATAATATATATATTACAACAGAAACTTTGGCACCTTTATATGTGCAAAATATGGAAATAGTTATTCATATTTTTAGGAACTGTTATGTAGATCGTGTAGTCTTGACTATGACTTTTAAACCTTTTGATTTACAGATAAGCTTTATAATCTTTTTATTTTTGTATATTACTGGAGATTGAACCAGGGTGCTCCACTGAGACAAATCCCCAGTTCCTTTTCTGTATTTTATTTTGAGACAGGGTCTCACTAAAGTTGCTGAGGATGGCAAGTTCAATGCCTTGCCATCCTCCTGCCTCAGCCTCCTGAATTACTGGGGTCAGAGGTGTGGGCCGCTGTGTCCATCTTCATGGAAGATGGAATAATTAAATAAAGTTCATGGTTCTCCTTATTGGTGCTTCATTAAAATACCCCTTTTAATAGAAACCCACTGGAAGTCAATACCCAACTAAAGGTGAGAATTGAGAACATCAAAAATATAGAATATGAATCAATAAGTAAATAAAAAAATATATAGAATAATGTGTGCATGATATGGGAAAAGTCATAATTGCAATGCTGGACAAAAACATAAAAATGTCTATATACACTTATCTAAAGTGTTTAAATGTACAAAGAAAAGTATTAAAATACAAGACTTTACCTGTGATTCTTTATAGATAGGGGCCCACAAGTCACTTAAACTTTATTTTATAATGTTACCGAGGACCCCACACAATCAATGCATTGAAACTCACACAAAGCCCCATGACAACTTGATGCATACTGGATATATCTCGAGTTGCTATAAAGGGTTCATTCCACTGAGTTCAGGTTGCTATCTAAACATAATGAGCTACAAATGAAGAACCATCTGTCTAAGGTCAACTGCTTCCTAGGGAGTTTGTGTTTCTTGGAAGAATAACATGTCTAGATCAAATTGATTCTCTTATCTCAAATATTTTGCTAACTAATCAGGGTAGGGAAAGAACAGAATAGTCTGACTACCTGATGCCTATTACCATAACACTGACCACATCTAACTTCCATAGTTTATCATGCTTATACAGCTGCCATTTATGTTTCCTCAGAGAAGCAAAAATATCCCATGACCCAAGTATGAAAATCATTTAAATATTTATCTTTGAAACTACTAAATCCCACAATCTGTTGACTCAACCAATTAAGACTTATTCTCAGAAGCCCATCTCGCACTGTTGAGAAGCAATGTGTATGTCCTTCCTAAACTCACAAAAACTTGATGCAATTAATGTATCCACAAAATGTTCTTATTTTGTTCTTACTCATGCACATTTACCTATCAGAAACTGGGTTCATGAGAAGCAAGGATCATACCTTATATTTTTCTTGAATGTCTTATGTGGTGGTTGTTTGGTAAGTTTTTGATGAATGAATTACAGGGCCTGAAAGATCTAAATCTTACCTCAAAAAGTAGCGTTAAAAGCAAGATCCTAGTAGCCAAATTGGAGGCCTGGGGCAGGGTGGCCATCTGACTGATCCACTCGGACACAGTTTTTGTGTCACTTGTTGTTAGAGGAAGAGCAGCTTTGATCAATACATCAGCAGCTTCCCACACCTAGAAAAGCAGAAAAGGGTCCAAGTCATGCAAAGAAGTGAGGTTTATAAAAACATTCTCAATCTTTTAATACTCCCTTCACCCCAAAATGTTTCTTGAGGAAAGGAAGATAAATAGTTAACTTATATACCACAGGGGTTTAATGTCTAAGGAAAGGAAACGTAGCCAGCACTAAAGAATTACTTTCTTAGGCTTAATTTTAAGAAGCCTACATTCTAAGGTAAAGGAAATCAATGTTTAAAAAATTCTTCGTACATAAAATGAATACCAAAAAGGTTCTACAAATTTACAGAATCAATAAGTTTTCATAAAAACCTTCCCAGAATCAAACAATAAAACCCCCCCACAATGCTAAGAATTTTAGTTCATTTTTAGTTTACTCCTTTATGTTAAGGTTTTAAGTTTCCTTAAAAATCATTTGTTACACTCTTGATACAGATTAAAGAAACCAAACCTTTTTGGGAAAATATCTTACCCAGTTTTCCTTTAGTTTTATGTTCCATGCCTTAAAGTTATAATTATATAGTTCAAAATGTTTTTTAAATTTTGAATTTTCTCCAATTCTAGGATTAGAAATTATACAAAATATTTTAATGATTCAAATGTATAGGATGTTTAAAAATAAAGGAAATATAATGAAACTGGCTATTGCTGGGTGTGGGGATTTAGGGTAATTTTATTTCTTACCCACTTCTATAATTCACATACATTTCATAATGAGGGGAAACACTTTTAAAAGGAAAAAATAGCCAGGTGGGGGAAAGGGTTACAAGTATCCATCAGTAAATGGTTGCTGAAAAGGAAGAAAAAAAAAACATTTATGGGGGGAAGTGGCTAACTTGGTTCAACAGTGAAAGACATTTTGGACTTTTTAGATGAACCTAAGAGACAACTACAGAAAGTTTGATTTTGCCTGCCAAAAATATTTTGGTAACATAATCAATAGTTGTAGGAAACATTCAAACAAAAGCTAGATTATTTTCAAAAAAATTCAAAGAGAGAACAGAACCACACAGAGATTGCAGAAATACTGGATTTTCAGAATTCAGGTTGTTGGCAAGAAAATCACTTCATGTACTTTCTTCTGGTCCCTTGAGAGCTTACCTGATTCACTACTTGCTTCAGAATCATGTCACGATAGTCTGCTCCATTACGTTTGATGGCTGTCATGATCAGATCACATACACGGTACACTGTGTCTGGAAGTTCATCAAGAAGGTGGAAGCAGCCTGGCAACATGGTATCTGTGAAAGTGTGGAGTTCATCCTGTTCCAATGGGTCAGCATCCTGGAACTTTTCTAGACATTTAGCCTCTTCCTCTTCCTGCTTTTCCCGAGCTTTTCGTTCTTCTTCCTCTTTTCGACAGGCAACTTCCTGGAGACAAAAAGGAGAGAGTAGTAAATAGGAGAGGGGAAGGAGGAAAGATGGAGAAGACCCTGGGAATACAGTAACCTCACAGTATGAATATCTTCTATCTTTTCTAGCAGTTGATACCTTGGTCAGGGTGTAGTGGTAAGTACAAGGGAAGTCACACAATTTGGGCCAAGACAGAGAAGACTGAAGAGGATGACTCCAATGCCCTAAAGCATTGCCAATTAACTGCAGTATCCTACACTAACTCCCAAAAAATCATTTTTAGAACTATCCTGTATTTTCTATCAGTTCAGGAGTTTGAAGTAACTTATTACCAAAGAATACACACATAAGTTTGGCCAACTCCGCACTACCAAATACATTTTGGGTGCCTTATCTGACAACAAAGATTAATGCTTCCCTTGCCTCATCTAAAACTTCAGGTCAAAACAAGATAGTTTCAGGATTAAACAACATTGGGATGAATGAGTACTCCCATGTCTTTTTTAATACTCTGCAGTAGCAGCAGAATGTTCACAGAAATAATAAGCTTAATGGCCAGAGCCCTTTTAGATGCCATTTCCTGGTTACCTCAGGTGACTCTGCCCTTTGATCCATTGGAATATCCTGTCCCAGAGACATAGCAATTGCTCTCATCATCTGGTCCTCTTCAGACATGCTGAGATCCTAGAGTGACAACAGAAAACTCAAAGAAACCTTACACAAACCCCAAAGAAATATAAAAAGAAGCAACCCCAACTCACAAGGAATCAAGATACTCTGTGATCAAGCTTTAGAGAGTGGAAGAGGGTCTGACTGCCTCGGTAGTAAAAAAAAAAAAAAAAATATACAAACAACTTGGTAACTAGGTCTATCCAATCCCCATAAGAACAACAGGGGAAATCACAATGAAAATTAAGGCTTCAACATAACTACATATTCTGCCATGTCAGAAAAGCATGCATTTTGTACTGATTACTGATTGTCGGTTCTTCTACAAAGTGTAATAATTTGCATAGCTATGGGATTAGGAAGGTTCTGGTTATTAGATTCAGAAGCAATGAGAGTTATGCGAAAAAGAAAATATCAACAATGGCTGAAAATGAGAAGTTGTTTATAGAGAGACTAAAGATGGAAGAATGAAGGAAAAAAGGATACCAAAAACCAAACTGTAAAAAAAACAAAACAAAACAAACTGCTTCCCTGGCCTGTAAGAATTTAAAGCCAGCTCACCCGAACAACTCCTCCCATGATTGGAGGAGGGTGGGTTAGAAGGTACTCTGTGGCCTGCTCCATGGTGCTGGTGTTCAACAGTGCTTCCATGGCATGTTCTCTTGTGAATCCCATGTCCATTAGCTATAATGAAAATTTAAGAGCTCAACACCACAGTAATAGCAAAATCCAAATGCAATTAAAGTAGGAATGTTTTCAAGATGGAAACTCAAAATTTTCTAACTTCATATGATTCATACACAGAACAAGTAGGTTCCAATATTCTGGAAAACTGGCAACAGAGAAAGTACCTAAAAAACTGACCTAGTAATTCTACTAGGAAATAATTCCTGATATATAAAGATTGACACGACACATAAGGAAACAATATACCACAGCTTGAAAGGAACAAAGAGTATCTTGTGCAATTAATTTATGAATGCCTTTAAAAAATACTGTGCTGTATTTTCAAAACATTCTAAGGTTAAGTATTACTTTCATAATCAAAAGGGCATGCATATATAAAAGATTTGAACAGGACTCTAAAGAAAACACATATATAAAAATACAGAGGGGAATGCTAAAGTGATCTACCAGTATTAAAAATGAGCCCTATACATTTATGCAAAAGTAAAAAAGAAACGGTTTGTATGGGACTTAAGATTCCAGAAAGCTCTTACTGGAGAATTAATGAGTTACAATATCCCTTCCCTTTACAAATTAATCAGAATGTAGCTGAACACAGTTTGACTTCAAAGAACAGGCAACTGAAAACAAAAATGAACATGCTGAGGAGGACACCAATTTGTATTACCTGTAAAAAGAACTGAGAATACACTCTTGTTCTCCTCAGGAAAAAGAACAAAACAATGCTGAGAGAGAAGGGAATTTAAACCTACTTCCTGGCTAACAGAACGAGACACTTAGTGGTATACAAGCTTAGAAAACGTACAAACATTGTACTTCATCAGGAACAAAGTGGAGGTTCTAGAAGTGTGGGGCCAGTTGTCTACCTGTTGTAGTTGTTGCTGGTTGACTTGAGGTTCCCGGCGGGAGCCACCTTCTTCTTGCCCTGAATCCTCCTCTCCTCGAGACCCCTCTTTCTCTTTGCTCAGTCTCTCTCGAATCACAGGCTCTCCTCGGAGGATGTGGCACAGAATGGCCAGCATGGACTCAGCCATTCGCCCGCCATAAACCTTCAGGGGTTTCCGGTTCCACAGGTTCTTAATGCAAGTAAAGGCTGCCTGAAAGTCAATTGAAAAGTGTGTGAAGACCTTTTTGCCTCAATTCAAAACCCCAGGAGAAATACATGACAAACCTTTGGGACAATTCTTCCACATCAGTTAGTGTCCACAAAATTTTAGGTAAAAACTGCCAGAGCCCAAGCAATCATCGAGAAGGGGCATTTAATTCATCCTGGAAGTATCAATCTGAAATTCACAGTTCATTCATTCACATATGGAAAATTCTCAAATGATCTCTATCCTCTTTTGTAAGCCACCCTATCTGCGTCTAGAATCCAATGTTGCTCAATAATCATATCATTGGGCTGGGATACATGTAGAAGAGCACTGGCCCAGCACACACGAGGCCCTGGGTTTGATCCCCAATATTGCGAAACAAAAAACAAACCTGACATTATTTTAATAAGGAGAGCAAAGTGAGAATTATCCAGTTAGCACAAGAAATTCTGCTTGGTTTTAGAATGCTGAATACTCACTTTCTGAGTTACCACAAGGAAACGAAGAGCACTGAATTGTGGAAAGTTCTGGACACCTCCTGGCAATTTGGCGGGCAACGAATGTGGAGATTCAAGTACCGTGGTGGGATTCACCATCTTTTCCACAAGCATAAGCCAGGCATCGAGGAATTCTCCTGTGCCGTCAGGTAAGTCTGAATGTTCTAATCCCTCAGATACAGGAACTTTGCCTCCCATGGACAGAGCCCAGTTGAAAGTTCTAAATTCAGATATGAGAAAATATGGGAATAGATTTATTAGTACTTTAGACAAGGTGGAGGATTTACAGTTAAAGGGTCCCAAATGTCTACATGAGTATGTAATCTCCCTCTTAGAGTTACAACTTGAAATTTGTCCAAAATTAGCTTTACTTTTCAAAGCCGTAAAAATAAATACACATACACACATACCACTAAAAGCTTAGAAATCCTGACCTAGAAAAGTAAAAAAATTTTTTTATCATATTTAGAAAAACATAAACAGAGAAGTTTATTAAAAAACATGTACCAGGAACTAGAAGTCAAATGAGTAAAAGCAGAAGGCCTGACAAACACCCCTAGGACAGGCGAAATACCACCCACCACCCTCCAAATAAAACGTCGATACATATGGTTGGTTCCAAGAATATGAGAGGGTACAACCAGTGGCTATTTTGTTACATCACAATGTCACAAAATAGGTGACTCAGAAAGATGTGGGATAGCAAGGCACACAGAAAAGACAAAACTTCAAGAAATGTTTCCCTATGAAGAAAATGACCCTTACTCAAAAAGAGCATTGTGGCCTCCAGAGCAGAGAAATTTCTGCAACATGAGGTGGTAGGGATATTTCCTTTCATCAAACAGCATTGGGGAGGTGAAACCAACCGAACAGATGAAGAATGTCAGCCTGAAAGAGGGAGAAAGCAAAAATTTAACCTTTTCTGAGGCAGACACAAAAGCAATTGGGAAATTCACACAGAAGCTAAGTGTAAAAATTAACAATGCACTACAGCTGACTGACTGGAAAGGAGGTGGGTGACTAGTATGGTTATTAAAATTTCAAAGACAAGAGAAGCACACTTTTAATCCCAGTGACTTAGGAGGCTGAGGCAGGAGATCGCAAGTTGAAAGCCAGCCTCAGCAATGTAGTGAGACCCTGTTTTGAAATAAAAAAAAATAAAAAGGGCTAGGATGCGGTTAAGCATCCCTGGGTTCAATCTCCCCAAAAGAGAAAAGAAATCAAAGATACAAAACGTGACACTTGCCACCTAATGAAGAATATATGGTTCATTGATATGCAGTTTCATTACAAATACTTTTAAAATTTCCATGTACTAAAACTAGGTACAACAACAACAAAAAAGGCCTTACAATTTATTTAAGGTATGTATCTAGAGTAAACAAGGGACATATTCCATGTTCTAATTTAGTGGTTGATTCTCCATTAACTAGATAGGAACAAATTATATTAATTTTAAGGAAACATTGTTGTCCCTGAATCTCATGCAGAACCTCACCTGAAGCGAGGAGTAGGTGTATATGGTGGGGGCTGCCAAGATAAGCCCTTTGTGAGGAGCTTAGTGAGGGCTGAGGCTGTTGATCGAGCAGCAGGTGTTGGTGCTGTAGTGGTGCTAGCAGCATGATGGCTCCTTCTCTGGCGAACAGGAGACCCCACACAAAGTTTAACAAGGAGTCCAAATAGCTCAGCAAGTGCTCGGCCTAATCTGGAGGAAGCTGGAATCCAGAAATCAGAATAAGTGTGTATAGTATTCTCAGAATAATTGCATTCCAACAAAAACATTACTGTTAACACATTTTTGTGACTGACCACTTATTGTGAACAAAACCTAAGAAACTCCACATGATAATAGAAAAAGTTCACAAGGGAAAAATGCCTATTTTGAAAGTAGTAGACAAAGAAGTATGCTGACATTCAACAGATAACAAACATGAAAGACAAGATAGGCACCCATACACTGTTCGAGGAAATATAAAGTGAAACTGCCTTTGCAGAAGTAATATGGCAATATACACTGATTAACTAAATGATAAATATACTGAATTATGGAGTCACTTAAAATGCTTACAGACAACTTTATGCTGTCAAAAAATGATTTGACAATTCAGAGCAGAAAAGACAACATATACTATACATTATCTGATCAAAACATAAAATATAGTCCTAAAGGAAAAAAGATGGCTAGGAAAAGCATAACAATTTTAAAATTGGATTCTTAAGGAATTACAGGCATTGCAAATTCTCATTTTGTAGGATATTTTTTAGTATGCTGTTCAACAACACCACATAAGAGCAGAATACAAATAGAAACAAAAGTAAAAGGAAAATGTATAAAAAGGCAAAGAAGGCTAAGGATATAGTTCAGTGGCATAATACCTGCCTAGCATGTGTGAGGTCCTTGGTTCAATCCCCAGTACTGGGGAAAAAATTTTAAAAGGTAAAGAAATAACACCCAAATATTATTCCCTTGCTTTCTTTTAAACATTTTTATTTTTTCTTATTTCTGTAATGAAATGACTACTAGCCTGAAAATCATAAAAACGCTGTCATAGCACCTTTGAAATAAACATTATTTCATTATGATCCAGAGAGTTAGATCTGAATCAAACTAAGCAAATTTATGTATACTTATGAACCTACTGCATAGATTCTATTTGAGCTCATGTCACATATCATGCTCAAAACTTATCTGTGAGGTATACAGCATAGTAGTACAGGAAACAGTCCTAAATAGGCTAAAGATATATGCACTGCTAGGCTAGAGGCTAAGTATATTCAGATTCTGAAAATCCAACAAATTCAAATCAATGGGAAAATGCATCCAAATGCATACACTTTCATGCCACTGATTTCTGAAGAACAGACAGTCAAGTGGCTCAAAGGTAGTTCAAAAATAAGAAAATAAAAGGCCACCAACCACCAACAGACAGGTATCAAAAGCATGGACTAGGACTAGGCCTAGGCTCACACAGAAACCCCAGACTACTATAAGGTAGAGTATCAAAGAAGCATAACATGACAAGGAGAAACAAGAACAACTACTTGAATGGTCAATTTGACTTCTATTTGGGGGTAGTACTGGTAGAATTTCAAATTATAGTGAATTAAAGAAATGACAATAAAATAACAAAATCTTGGGAATTTGAGATAACAAATGGAAAGAGGAACACCACCACCAAAGGCCATTTTCTGCTTGCTTATTGGAAGGGTGCCAGATTCCCAGGAGCTGTCTTTACTTTTCTTTATAATTGTATTAAGGAGTTAGAAAGTGGCAACTATTGAGGAATATACAAGTTTCCCCAAATGCTGACACTCACAGCAAAAGATAGCAGACAGAGCAGTATACATATGCAGTTTTGTGTTCTATCAATGTGTCTTCACATAGATGACAAAATACATAATAGGCTATATCACTTTCTAAAATTTTCTTTAAGTGACAAAGAAAGGAAGAGGAGATCGGCAGAGTACCCAGACAAGTGATCAGGAGACGACGGGTCAGCTAACATGTGGCACAAAAGTGAAAAGGGAACTAAGAAGTATACAGTGGACTCAGCAATAAGGAAGTTATAATAGGTACATTGGCCAGCTATTTCAGTGGAATGGTAGGAACAAGAAGCCATATGCAATAGTTGAAAAGTGAGGAAGGACAGGAGGAATGATAAGAAGGGAGGGTAGACATGGCTCTCAGGAAGAGATTCTATCATCTCTGTAGTCCCTAGGAGCTAGTAAAGAGCATATCACAGCAGGGACTCAACAAAGTACATGTAATTCACAGAAGTTTTAAACTTCTTTACATGAAATAATATAGTCTTTTGCAACTCAATTTGCTTGAGGGCTTGTGAAGCCTCTGAAAGCCAGAAAAGAGTAGAAAGGACTGAATCACTCACCTGACAACAAAGGCTTGATTTGTTTAATTCTAGCAGCCATGGCTGGTGTGATTTTAGATTTGCCCTTAGAGTCTGAAGCAGTAGGTTCATCTGTCTCCATGGGAGCCAATGTGTCACCATCTAGCCCAATGCCTTCCAACAAGCCCTGTGTAGAAGCATCCATACTTCCAGCTGTTCCATCCTGTTCTCCATCTGGAGGCATAGAGGGGAGCAATAAGATCATGGACAGCCAGCACTTACCTGATTCCTTGTTCTGAAGAGTCCCAAGAAAGAGCTACTTAGGGTGCTTGTTATTCTTTAAATTTCAATGACTTCCTAAATCTGGAAAAAAAAACACAACCAAAAACCTGTACTTATATGATCTTCTCTATGGAACTCTACTAAGCAGCTAACTGGTGACATGGATAGGCTTAACCTATGGAGTACGATTCACATAGACTACCATGGGCATGATGCTGTCAATATGGATGTTCTGCTAGAATTCTATAGTTAGATCACTAACTCAAAATGGATATTAGAGAATATCACTGGAGAATTATTTTTCCTCTTATTTACAAATTTTGTACATGAATAGGTGACGTGCACTTAATTTTTGGTGTGCGCGCTTAGGTTCAAGAATTAACTGCAAACCTTAACAAATCACTAAGTTTTCTTGCTAAAGTGAGAATATCAGAAAAGGTAATTGTTTTACAGTGAATCTAATTTCATTCTTAGTTCTAAGCAAATTATTTTGTTCTTTGACTGAGTTAAATTTGATGTTCTGACTACATTTGAGTTTATCACTTTTGTTTAAGTGGGTACATACTTACTCCAAAATTAAATTTCTCAGAGGCTGTGTATAATCTGTTCCCTACTTCCCTAACAAGTTGTCATATAAGTCCTTCTTTATTGGCTCATAAATTAAATCTGATTTCCTTATCATTAAAAATTCCTCAGAAGTTTTTCTTTCCTGAGTAATTTCAGTACAAATTATTAAGCCTTTCAAATACAATTTTATATATAGGATTGTTAAATTGTTTTCCTCATAGTTTATATAAATTTTTATTTTCTCAAAATAGACTATAGGAGAAACTTTCTGTAAAAGTTGGTTTTATTGTTGGGCATGGTGGCGCACGCCTGTAATCCAAGCGACTTGGGAGGCTGAGTCAGGAAGATCGCGAGTTCAAAGCCAGCCTCAGCAACTTAGCGAGGCCCTAAGCAACTCAGTGAGACCCTGTCTCTAAATAAAATACAAAATAGGGGGCTGGGGATTTGGCTCAGTGACCGAGTGCTCCTGAATTCAATCCCTGGTTCAAAAAAAAAAAAAAAAAAAAAAAAGTTGGTTTTATTAATTCTAGGTTTGCTGCATTAGGGTTAGAGAATTATGTGTGATTTCTGCTTACTACACTTTGGAAATTTTATAGCAAGATAATAAAAAATTTTTCTAAAGCTGTATTTTCTGAAAGAAATGGATTTTCAATGGCCATATTAAAAAGTAAAATAGGTGAAGTTTATTGTAATATATTGTTTAATCCAATATGGTCAAAATTATTATTTCAACCTATAAAAATTTATTGAAATTTCATACAAAAATTAAAATCTTCTGATGCAGTCATTTCTAGGAATCAATCTTATGTTTCATAAAACCACCTACAAATGATGTTCATTTTTCAAAATAGTACATTAAAAACCTAACAAGGAATGGTCAATTTTTGTACTTTTACATGGCACTTAATTGTTAATTAAAAAGAAAGATCTATGAAAATGTTTTATCTAAGACTACTGCATATGTTCTCAGAGAAGGCGATTGGTCAGACACTTCCAAAATACTGTGTGCGATTTTAGAGGCAGAAATATGGGTTCTTTTTTCTATTGTATTTTCTAAATTTTTTTTTGGAATTGGGGATTGAACTCAAGGGCACTCGGCCACTGAGCCAAATCCCCAGCCCTATTTTGTATTTTATTTAGAGACAGGGTCTCACTGAATTGCTTAGGGCCTCGCTAAGTTGCTGAGGCTGGCTTTGAACTTGTGATCCTCCTGCTTCAGCCTCCTGAGTCGCTGGAATTATAGGAGTGCACCACCACGCCTGGCTTGTATTTTCTAATTTTTAACATTAGTTGTGTCTTGTAGTGATGAAATGATTAAAATAGTTAAAATTTAATTAAAAATAGTGAAAAGATAAAAACAGGTCTATGTATGAAAAAAGCTAACAAAAAATTTTACAATAAACCTACAGACACAGGGACAGAACTTAGAAGAATTAATGACTAAGATTTTAGTTTCTTAGAGTTACCTGATCTTTTTCCGCCCTGGGTCGTACCTGCCTTCTCATCCTTTGGAACCAGTTTCTGCATGTCCGCTTGGCCAAATTCACACCCAGATGGTAGGCTGCAACAACAGAAACAGTAAGCCAAAAAAGACCAAGAATTACTTTCACTATGCATGGTCTTTAACTTGCTTGGCCAATATTATCCCTCCTTGGAGCAGTTATATTATCCTTACTGTAATAAAACACCTGCAATTTCTCAGACAGCATTTCAACGAAGTTTCCAGTCTAATTTTTTATACTTGGCTAATAAACAGCTGGGATATCAAATCAAATATTCACAAGATGGTATAATTTTTCAGTTAAGTGCGAAAGACAAGAAAGACTAAATATTTTATCATGTTGTCCACACCTGACCATAGCAATTCTCCATGTTTACTGAGCTTAATTCCTCTGTCAGAAAATGTAATATAGATATTAAGAGAGATGATCATTCTCTTACCTGTTTGGGGTACACAAGGAGAGAAGAACAGTGCTTTCCCAAACCAGAGAACAGTATAACTGACTCAGCTTGCTCAGCACACTCAACCCCAACTGGGAACCCCACTGGTTAACGGAGATGGAACGAATCTCACTCTGCAACCAAAGCAGAATGAATTTCACATAAGAGATAGTCTTTGAACAATTATATGCAAGATCAATTTTCACCTGTTTTCAAAGGATAAGAAATTATATTTTACTTCAATACTATTCTCCAGAATTGTACACTTCAACAAAATTATTTCCTTTTAAGTTCACAGTTTCTTAAGGTATTCTTTTAGAGTACTTACATACTATGTCTAATATGCCTTAATATATCATAGGCAACTCCGTTCTTATGAATAAAAGAAAAAGTTTAAAACTACTTTCTAATTCTTTTGGTTGAGGGGGTGAGCTTATTATTTCTTTCCAATTTTTTTACTTCAGCAAATATTTGAATTTATTTAATTTGTTGAGTATTTTTTTGCTTAATTTTCACTTGATAAAGAAAATAAAAATAAATTCCTAATCTTTTTTTTCTGTAACAATTTCTGGATAGTTTAACTGTGCTTGTGATTTCTAATTTGACCGATCCACCAGTGACAGAGAATACACTACTGCTCAACAGTATAAAACAGGGTTTATGGGCTGCTACACCACTAATCTTAAGAATTGATTACCTGAGAAATGAAGGCAGCAAAATTCTGAACACATGCAAGTGTGTGCACGCATGCATGCAAACACACACACACACACACACACACACACACACACACACTCTTTAAGTAACCACAAGAGACACTATGGATTGCAGGCACAGGGTTTGATACTTTAAAAAAAAAAAACACACAAAAAAAACTTCTGTTCAGCCTTAAGGAAGTCCAATTCGAATGATACGTTTTATGTCATACAACTTCTAATTAAAGGGAATTTCACTTTAATTTCACTTTCTAAGGGAAAGTGAAATTAATAGGAACTTGAAGCATAAAATGTAAACCACCCACCAAAAGAGTAGACACCCGCCAATCTCACTTTAAATGTGACTGCTCTTTCAGCTGCTAGCCTAGGTATTTCACTGGCTTCAAATCAACATGTTTGCCTCTATGATCATTCTTACCTGTCCAACTCTGCAAGTATGAACAAACATCATGATGTAGGCATGGGCGGCAGTGAGTGCATGCAGCAGAGGTGTGGCCTGAGCTGAGAGGGTAGCATCAGCAACATTGCCAGCGCATGCCAGTTCTCGCAACAACACTGAGCCACCCGGGGATTCAATGGGGCGATGTAAAGGCTCCAAGGAAGAGAGGATGGAGTCCAACTGAAGGAGACCCTCCTGAAGGACTTTGGGTTCATGTGACAGTGTCTGAAACAAGAACAATTAATGTGTTAATACAGAAATAACTTCATATTCATGTCTTTTAAGAATCACAGTGGAAGTGACTATTAAATGGAAGTCTTCCTAATCCAAAAATGGCCATGTCTCTTACTTGGTAAACAGTGGCACCAAAATATGAATCCAGATATGACAAACCCCAACACCTCTTCCTAGAGCAACATGCTACTTTCAAACTTGGTGATCTACTCATAGAAAACATATGAAGGCCAAGCTTGATTACTGTTATACTGATGACAATGTTATGATGTTAATTCCAAATTTTGCTCAAGAAATGATATTAAATAAGGTTCCAAAGCATGGAAGTTAATTACTATCACAATGCTCTTTTCCCCCAAACCAAGAGAGATGATTATGGGATTGGCATCGGCAAGGAAATTTCTCTATTGGACTACTGAAGGATTATATAGCCCTTGTAATTTCTTTTGAAATCTGGAGAAAAACCTCACAATAAAACACTAGTGTTTGCCACACAAAGATAGGAGAATTTATGGGCCTTCCTATGACTTTAAATAAACCTATACCTCTTCACATAATACCTTAGAGGCAGGATAAAGCTGGATCATACTTTTTTCTTATGAATACCACTTAATAATTACAAATAAAACATTAAACGCATGTCTATAAGCCACTGCATTTTTTTTTCCTCAGCAGAAATTACTCATCACTCTACAATCAGCTCAAAAAGGGGTTTTGCACAGATTTAATGGAATCACCGCCAAAAATTCCAATCAATGGTGGGGAGGGTGGGGGTAGTGGTGCAGAAACAGGAAAATCTCTCCAAAATTCGTATAGAATCTCAAAGGACTCCAAATCGCTAAAACAATCATGAGGAAAGAATAAACAACTAAATTTGTACGTTTCACATTCCTGAATTCCAACATTACAAAGTTACAGTAATCAAAACTGTGATCCCAACATAAAGACCAATGAAAAAGAACATAGACTCCAGAAATAAAGCTTTACATTTACAATCAAATGATTTTTGACAATGGTGATAAGACCATTTAATGGAGAAAGGACAGTCTTTTCAATAAATGGTGTTGGGAAAACTGGGTATTCACATGCAAAAGAATGAAGCTGGACCCTATCTCCACACCATATAACAGTACTAACTACAAATGGACCAAAGAACTAAAACTATAAAACTCCCAAAAGAAACCATAGGGCTAAAGCAACATGACACTGAATTTGGTAACGATTTACTGGATATGACACCAAAAACAGGCAACACAACACAACAAAAAAGATACACTGGATCATCAAAATCAAGACCTTTTGTGCATTAAAGGACAATGTCGACAGAGTACAAAAAGGCAATGAACCCACAGAATGGGAAAAAATATTTTCAACTCATTTATCTGCTATGGGATCAATATTCTACTATAGGCAGAACTCCTATAACTAAACAAGAAGAACAAAAAAAAAACTAACCTGATTAAAAAAGAGCAAAGGATGTAAAGACATTACTCAAAAGAAGGTATATACATATGGGTAACAAGTATGTGAAAAGAGGCTCAATACTACTAAGGATCAGGCAAAGGCAAATCACATGAAAATGAGAAACCACTCTACACCCACTAGGATGGCTACTGTCAAAAAACCAGAAAATCAGGTACTGGCAAGGATGTAGAAAAAGAATCTTGGGGTATTGCTGATAAGAATGTAAAATGCTCTAGCTTTTATGGGGAAAAAACAATATGAAGGTTCCTTAAAAAATTAAACCCAGCCAGACGTGGTGGTGCACGCCTGTAATCCCAGCGACTAGGGAGGCTGAGACAGGAGAATCACAAGTTTAAAGCCAGCCTCAGCAACTTAGCGAGGCCCTAAGCAACTCAGTGAGACCCTGTCTCTAAATAAAATACAAAATAGGGCTGGGAATTTGGCTCAGTGGCCAAGTGCCCTGAGTTCAACCCCCAGTTTCAAAAAAAAAAAAAAAAAAAATTAAACCCAGAATTACCATATGACACTAAAATAAGGGTCTTTTTTGGGGGGTGTGCGGGGTGTGGGGAGATGTACTGGGGATTGAACCCATAGGCATTCTACCACTGAGCTATAGCCTCAGCCCTTTTTATTTTTGATTTCAAGACAGGGTCTCACTAAGTTGCTCAGGTTGGCCTCGAACTTGTGATCCTCTCGCCTCACATTCCAAGAAGCTGGTATTGTAGGCAAGCTCCTTGACAATCAACTAAATGTAGGGTCTTAAAAAGAGATATTTGTACATCCATGTTCATAGCAGCCTTATTCACCATCATCAACAGGTAGAAGCAATCTAAGCTTGTATCAATTGATGAATGGATCAACAAAATGTGGTTCATACATACAATGTTATTTAGCCCTAAAAGGAAGGAATTTCTGACACGTGGTACAAAATAGATGAATCTTGAGAACATAACAATATCTCAAATACTCTATGATTCTACTTATATGAAGTACCTAGAGCAGTTAAGTTTAGAGAAAGAAAATAGAAAGGTAGTTGCCAAGGGCCAAGGTGAGGAGAGAATATGGAATAATTATTTAATGGGTATATTTGCAGTTTTGCAAGATGATGTATTTTGCAAATTGGTTGTATAAAAATGTGAATACGCTTAAATACCACTGAGCTGTACATTTCAGGTTAATGGTAAAATGTCTTATTATGAATAATTTACCACTATAAAAAATTAAACAAAGGAGCTTTTTTGGATAAAATATGAGCAATTAACTACAGGCTACTTATGCTTAAAATTCATGACTATCAAAGCTTGAAAGGGGGAGAAAAATATATCATTTAACATACTAAAATGTGTTAAAAAGCTCCCATCATAAATTAGGATGACACACTAATAAATCCAGCTATAAAGGTTTTTCTGAAGACAGACTTTCCGCTCCTATAAACTTAAATGATGTTAGAACTACATAGCAAACTCAGGAACAAAGGAACAACGCTTTGACTTTTCAATGAGAAATAACATGGCACACTATGTATTAGTCACAAAATTCACTTGTAGAACATAAAACAAATTTATTCATTATCTTAGCTGAAGGTAAGTGAGACCACAGTGAAAACACACATACAGAACTATTGCAAAATTGACTTCTAAAAAAAGAAATGAAAATATTTGGCTGGATGCTTCTTACCAATATGGATTTGCAGACACCTGCAACAGCCTGACAGGCAGCAGATGTGGGAAAGTCAATAGGCAGATTGGGAAGACCCAAAATGGTAACCAAAGGCAAGAGTCCTTTCTGATTCACAAATTCCTGGCAGTGGTCATCTGTTGTATTGTTGCTCAGAATAGACTCCACAAATTTCATCTAGGTAATGAAAATTTTTTAAAAAAGTTAGAGCCTGACAGAACTAGAAGGCTAGCTGGGAGTAAGGAAGGGGTGGCCTGATACTCCTGAACCCAGTATTTTCTGGACTACTGACCTGAAGTGAATAGGGATAGATGTATGATATGTACCCTAATTCATCCAGGAAATAAAGAACTTCTTTATTCAAATAAACAACTTCTTCCCACTCTACCTTTTTTAACCACACTAGGAGTTGGATAATTTGAGAGCAAAGAAGTTAAGTGACTTGCTCAGGGCCACACTATGAATTAGTGGCAGAATTCAGGTCTAATTTCTTAACTTGCTAATTTAGTGCTTTTGCTTGCCTCCCCCAGAGGCAAACATCATGGATACTTCCCCCCAATGTGCTTGTAATGCAAACAGAACACAGAACTCCAAAAGAGTGATTTGGATCAAACAAAGCATTTTTTAAGAGTAAGAAACTAAAATGTGGGCAACAAACACAGAGACACAAGAAAAACCATCTCTGGAAGTCTTGAAAGTGCTGAAAATGCTAGAACAAATGCTCAGTGGGAAGAAAACAATTCTGGGAAAATTCCAACAGTTCAAATTTTCCTGTGAAATTCTCAGGAAGGTTAAAGAAAAGGTCACATTGATTTAAAAGAGGGGGGGAGAAGTTAACAGGAAAAAAATATATGTTGGACACATTCAGAAAACATAATACTAGACTAGCAAAACAAAGCCCATTCTTTTCCTGTTTGGATTTTAACGGGAATTGGTAACAGTGAACAGAAAATTAAGAATACTAACGGGTACAGGTGCTGGTTGAATTGTGGCAAATTAGTCTAACAGAACAAAAAGATTGCAGTTCTGTACATCTTTCCCTTGTGCACTTTAAGGGTCCCAGTGAAAATAAATACACAAATTAGAGTCTTCGATAATCCCATACATTTTCCAGGAAAGCACACACCTTTACTCAGTTTGCCCTACAATGAATCTTACCACATTAAGGATGTAATCCATGAGGGGAATAGGAATACGTTCCTCTGTACCAACAACCCTGTTAAGGGAGAAAAGAGTGAGTTACACAGAAATTCACAATACCAGTGCAAGAGAACAAAGTGAGGAAAGGGAAACAGTGAAATTCTAGGATTTTTCTAAGTTAGAATCAACAGACTCACACCACCGGGGAAAAAAATAGAGCTGAAATTGATCCTGAAGCTAGTATTTCTATTATAAATTTAAGAGCATAAAGGGGAGAAAAAAAAACTCAAGCCTTCAAAAATACACCCCATTTGTATGTATCAAAAAAGACCATTATGTGATCTTCTTAGGAAAACTATCATTAGAGGAATTCATCCATATAGAAATATTAAAAATAAGCAAGTTCATTTGAAAGATGATTTAAACATCTGCTTAAAGGAAGGGGCTAGGCAGGAAACAAACACACCTTACCACATTCTTTCTTCAAAGTTTAGAATTTTAGAAAGAAGGAAAGGGGATTTAGGTTTGTTCAAAAATCCCTACTTAGACTGACAAATCATATACTTAAAGCTGGTCAAACACTGAAGTCCTCCTTTCCGAACATATATGCTTGCAACATGACAGTTACTAAAGTTTTCCAACAATTGATCATGTGTTTATCTTTTCATATGCTTCAATACTACACAGGAGATGCAACAATATAGACTATAAGTAGATTGCAATAATGCCAGAACTGCAGAAAATGAAGTCTTTAGCTCAATGGATGCTATCTTGGCTTTTGTAAGAAAGCAAGAGAGGGAAAAACACACCACACAGTATAACAAAATGAAACAAACTAAGATAAACTACGGCAAAGAAGAAAAGTAGAAAATGGAGCGTTTTAGAGATAGGCCCTTGGAACAAATTTAGGCAGGGAGATGGGAAAGAGGAGCAGAGACAAAAGTGAGAGGCAGGGGGAAAAGAGAAGGCAAGAACATTGGCAAGATGTTAATAGGTCTCATCTTGAAGCAAGATGAAAATGTGAATGAAGATATGCTATAGACATGAGAATATTTGACAGCAAAATGCAGAAGAGGCAAAGAAAATTAACAGGTATCATGAATGGCTTCAGTGATAAAAATATTCAGGATTTAAGTAGGATGTTATGAACATCCTCAATGAAAAATCTGGGAAAGAACTTTATATAAAGGAAGGACACCTATACAGAACTGCAATGATTCCATGGGAAGACAACAAACATTTCATTGACTATAATGTTTCTCCTCTGAACCAGTGCAGTATTTCCCATTATTTTACCAATGATCATCCCAGCTCAGTCTCACCTGCTTGGGAAGAACCCAGAGATCTGCCTGTATGGCTTAGAAGTGCAGATGTGGCTCCAGCCCAGTGAGACATCTGCCCCTTTGCAGAAACCATACATAACGGCAAAGAGTCTAAGTGATACAATAAAATGGGATCTAGATGCTCCCTTCATTGCTAGATAAAAGCTGGGGAGAAAAGTAATACAGAAAGCAAACCAATGGTGGTTCTTAGTATAACATCAGGAACAAAGCTGTTCAGTAACTACTTTTCTCCCTATTCTAACCTCATTTTTTGGCTACCAGGCCCACAAAGCCATATCAGAATACTACATAAATGCTCAGCTTTCTGCAATAGTACTCCACCTACCAGATGGATTCAAGAAAAGTGATTCTAATCTTATTTGAACAAGGAGCCAGAGCATCTTTGAAACAATAAAAGAGAGAATTCTCATGACAAATGAAGCAGTTTACCATAATTGTCAAATTATAAATTTTATGCCTCTTTCCTTCCCCAAAACATATATGCATCCTCCCAACTCAATTTTACTCTGACCATTTTTATATGTTTGGGGCCTGGGTATTTTTATCCAGATCTTGATAGAGAAGCCTTTAGCAAAACAGACCTCCAAGTGGGCAACACTTCAGGAACAAAGGTTTCTCTACTTACTGCCTTTAAAACCTAAATAAGCTATTCAACTTCCAAAGACCATATGGCCGTACACAATCCATTTCTTTTAAGTTACTCGGGAGAGGTGGATAGTGAGCTGAGGCACACTAAATGGAACTGACCACAAATAAAAACTAGTGCCCAAACTACAAAACCTTATTACTTATTGAAAAGTATAATCTTCCCCAACAATATCAAATTTTCTGAGAGCAAACAATTTAGAAGACAGAAGTCGTCCAAAGACAAGTACTCAGAACAACTTATAGTGAACTTCAAATCATGAATATACAACAGCACTCCAAGTAGTGTCTATGTTTCCTTATTTCAGATCTCTAAAACAAAATGATTTCAAGAATACATATAAAGACCATTTTCATATACTAGCTGTTAGTGTGGGAAAAAATAAGGATACAGAATACTGCCTTCAAAAAAACAAAAACAAAAATAAACAACAACAACAACAACAACAAAAAAACCCTGTAAACCCAAGTCCCTCAACAGGGAGAATGGATGAACCCTGTACCATATTCATACAATAGTGATAGAAAATAATGAACTGTTAGATGCAACAACATGGGTGATCACAAAAACACATTAAGCAACGAATTCACACACAAAAAAGTATATACATCACATACAATACACGTTAAAAATCCATTTATATGCTCTATTAGTAGGAAGTTCTTAAGCAAAATTACTATACGATGATAGAAATAAGGTCAACAGTTGCTTCATTTTGGTGTGGGAAATTAGAAATTTTCTGTGCAGTTTGGTGTATGGAAATTATACTTCAATAAACACTGGGCAAAAATAGCTTGCATGCACAAGGTACTGAAAAATGGATTAGGGATTAGGGAACAGGAATTCGGGAGCATTATTAAAGAGTTGTGGAATTGGGAGAGGGGATAAACAAAACTTTACTGTAAGAGAGGTGATACCTATTCCAAATCTTTCTAAGCCTGTTCCCCATACTGGTGGAAAATTCGCAACTCCCAATATAAAAACTGTTTGGGACAAGGACATAAAAGTTTACTTTTAATAGACTGGATTTCAAAATTTTTGAGTTTAAACAGATTCTTACTTTATCTTTCAGCCCAAATAATCTACTTGGTGATGTAAAACTAGGCTTCTAAGTCACACACACACACACACACACAGTATATGTCAAATTGTTGAGACTGTTAGATGTCTATGTGAATGAGGTAGTGACAAACTCCCATGCCACATGGAGCGCAGAAAAACACTGATACTATGGTACAGTAAGAGAGTCCTTTGCATATTGGAAACTCTATCTGAATTGTGGAATATGAATACTATGATTCTAGATCTCTACTTTCTTTTCATTCTCATTCATGTTTCATTAAACCCAGCTCCCTGGGCATTTAATACTTAGGAAATCCTTAATCTAATGCTCTTTATTCATTCTATTAAACAAACACCTACTAAATATAGAGATAGAAATTAACTGCTGAATCAAACAAAATCATAGCCCTTGAGAAGCTTATAGATTAGTGAGGAAATTCTTTAGCACACATAACCATTTTGAGAATTGAAGAATGAGCTCCCGTTTTTAAGTTAAAAAAAAAAAAACCTATTCTATGATAAGGCATTTGGCTAACCTTGAAAGGATTTGGCAGATGGTAAAGAAGGGGAAGATGATGGGGGACACATATGGATAGAACAGAATGATACATGATAGCCCAAGAAAGGAATGAAGGGTAAAGAAATGATAGCTGTAGAGAAAATATTTTATAGTAACTAATTTGGGAAATGCAGATCAAAGGTGTCTATAAGATGCTCAGGTAGAGAAGTTAAAAGGAGGCTGATTTACACAGCTTCACATAAAATCACCACCACCTCCCACATTCAAGAAATCTTTAATTATGGACTGGGGATGTAGCTCAGTGGTAGAGCACTTGCCTAGCACATATGCAGCTTTGGGTTCAAGCCCCAGGACTGCAAATAAAAAAAAAGAAATGAAATCTTATTTATAGTCAGGGAAAGGAACTCAACTCAACAGGGCCACTAACAATCAAGGGTGAGGCAAAGGAAGTACTGAGACTGACTCCTTTGCAGAAAGTACCTTGCTTTTCTTCCAGAAATATGTTCTTTCTTGCAGAAAGAGAATATTTTAAAGTAAACGGAATATGCCGCACAAAGACAGGTATGCTTTCACAGACAGAATATCCACTAAACAAAGCAATGCACTTAGCCATTAATGCTCCCCACTCCCCTTCTAAAATTACTGACCTCAACAGGATCATTGCTATCTAAAGTTAAAGGAGGACACATTGGTTTTGGATTCTTTGGCCTTTACCATTGCTATTCATTCTACCTGAATCTTTGAAGTCCCAAGCCAGCCTTCAGTACTAGCTCAAACACACTCATATTCATATCTAAAATGAACTTTGTCAGAACTACTGATCTATACTCCAAAAGAGTATTTATTATGAGTGAATTGATAATAACTATTAAGAGTTTATGCCGGATTGCTGCATGTGCATCCTGGAAGCTGAAAATGCCTGACGGACCGCAATGGCATCTAGATAGTCAGTCAACTCTTACACAGAACACAAAATAAATAAAAATGAGAAAAAAACTATTGCCCAAGTAGAATCATAAATTACAATCCAAAGCCTTCTGATTTATCTGGGACAGTAATCAAAATCTAACCTACAAAAACCAAACAAAAAAACAAAACAAACACCAGCAAACACATCCCCACAACTCTTAAGGACCTCTTAGGAGACAGGCTTCAAATGTGGGACATGTTTTATGTGCTTGAATCAACAAGCAGTCAGTATCGTGGAATAGGAATCAACGAAAGTAAGTCCTCTGTGCACGAAGTCCGTCAATTTCATATGTTGATTTCTGATTCAATTTCAAGAACAGTCTTTAAAAAGGATAGCTTCCTAAGACAACCAATGCAATTAATTACCAATAAACAAAAGACGCTACAAGGGTGAAACAAAAACAAACTGTACTCTCAGAGCCAGAAAGAACCCTGAAATGATCTTATAACCCTTGAGTTCTTAATAGATGAAAAGTGACAATAAGGTGGCTGGGTTTTAAATCCATCATAGATTCCTTGCATAGAATGTGCAAGGCCATGGATTCTATCCCCAGCACGGTAAAATAACCAGTAACAGTGTGACATTAAGACTTAGGTAGTAACATCCCCAAGATCATAAAAAACTGGTCTTGTGAACACTTACTGCTGATTAGGCTCAGTTTCATTCTGCTGAGTAGAATTAAAGCTCTGCATGGCCTGTACTTCCTCTTCCTCCTCATCCTCACTAGAGGCTTCTTCTGCAGCATGATTAGACCTTGGAGGAGGAGCAGTGGCAGTGCCATCTGCCTTCTGGATTGATGGCTTCTGACAGATGTATTTCGGGTCTCTTCCAAGATTGCAGATTTCTTCAAGTAACTGAAAGGCATAGGGAATAAGATCACTTAGTAATTAAGGAAGTGCAGAGGATGACTAACATCTTGTGAGCATCTTTTATGAGCTATGTACCTGCAAAACACTTAATATACATGATACACCATTCCTAAAATGAAGTCATTAATTCCATTTTACAAACAAGTGAATAGAAATTCTATAATATCAAATTATTTGTTCAGGGTCATATAGCTGTTTAGTGACTGACTAGATTTCCTGTCCTAACTCACCAAGCACAAGGAACTCACAGTAGTCTGAACTATCCTAAAACACAATTGGCAGGGTTAATATACATGGGAGAAAATGTCTATAATGGGTAATATGCTTTTATAAACATAATCTAAGTCTTGTCTACTTATTAATATCATATATAAGAAAACAATGAATACATATATGTTTAAATGAATGAATTATGTTTAAAAGGAAAATAATTCTCAATATGGAAGAGCTGGAATTAATAGACTTCTTTCTGATTAGACTTGAACTCAAATAGCTTCATTTTCTTTTTCTTTGCAAAAGACCAAACTAAGACCATGGAAAAACTGAGACAGACATGATGCTCTTTTAGTCTGAGAATCCAGAAGACCTCTAATAGGCCCTACTTCTTTCAAGAAGTCCCCTTTTTCTTCTTTCTCAAGATCACAATGACAGCCTTCTACCTTAATGATGGCAGTTGTTGCATCTGTTTTGAGGGTGGGCTGATGTCTCATGAGTTCATCTACAGCACTCCCCAGGTTGGATGCAGTATCACCTTAAAGCAAAAAGTAAATTGTTAAAGACTTAAAAGAAAATAAGATCTTGTGACTGTTTTCATTTTTGAGATGGGATCTCACTGTTTCCCAGAATGGACTCAAACTCCTGGATTCAAGTGATCCTCCTGCATCAGTCTCCTGAATAAGAAATAACATTTTTGAAAATTGGAATCTTTCTAGAGCCCTAATTGTTCATCAATGATATCTTCTTAAGCACACTGACAAAGAAATCTATTCAATCTGTGGCAACGTTGGAGACTTGAATATTAGAAGATAAGATTACCAGGATCAATACCTTCGGACTCCATATTTCTCATGGCTACACACTAGATGGTGGAACTGGAAATCCAACCCTGCTCCCTATTACTTGCTTCTTACCAGTGCCATGACAGTATAACAAACAGGTGAACTGTTCAGAAGCATGGGAATGTGAATAGGGAGGCTAAAATGAAGTATTCCTTCCAACCAATAATACAATTTATGATTAATACCCTTTAAGCTTAGCATACCTAGCTAGAGAAACAATGTGCAATCAAGGAAGGGTTTCTTGCCAAATGGATTAATTTGAAAATAAATGGATAAATGGAAAATGGATAAATGGAAAATAAATGGATAATAAATGGATTAACTTGAAAATAAATCCTAGCAACTCACCGAGGGGATCAGAACTCCTCCTCCTCCGCATGGCTGGGAGATAATCTGGAGAAAGAAGAACTTTGAAGAGACGTTCAAATGGCTGACATTGTACAAAAGACTGAAGACCACGGGCATTCAAGCAGAGTGCACTGAATACATTTGGGAGGGAGCCAAGGACTTCACGGGTAGCAGGAACCTAGAGAGAAGATTAAGTGAGCTTGGATGCAATCTAAAAAGAGTTCATGTATAGATGCTAAGACAATCTGGCCACGGTTATTACACTGAGAAACAGAAGGAATTGACAACCAGACCCCACTGAGATTCAACACTATACAAAAGAGTCATGCAATAAGACTGCTTAAGCATGCACATGTGCATGTCATGGGGGAGGGGTATACATGGAGCATTCTTTACAAAGCAGCAGGGACACTCACATCTTTGATAAGCAGTGCATGCAGCATGACATCTGTCAACCCATTGTCCTGGAGTGAGGAAAGCAGCGATGGTTCTTGAAATACAAACACAGTCACCACTTCAGTAGCTAAAAAAGATGAGAAAAACATGGGAACCTGATATGTCTCATAGGTATTAAAAGCAAAACCCCAAAGCTTTAAAAAATAATATTTAACAATTTAACATCTTGTGCTTACTACCAAATGAAAATTCCTAACAACACTACATAGGACATTAATCACAATTAAGAATTCAGGAAATACCCTTCAAGATTTTTATAGGCATATTTCTACATATGAAGTTATATAATTTCCTTTGTTTTCAACAGCAATATAGACAGTTTCCCTCTATTCCTACAACCCACTCCATTTTGAATAGCTATGTAGTATTCCACTAAATAAATGTCTCACAATGTATATAAACTCATCCAATTACTGTAAAAACTGATAAATCTAAATATACATTCTTTTTCTCTGCACAAGTAGGGGAAAATCTAATGCAAATTTTCAGAGTAAAACAAATACTAATTTAACTGATGAACATCTACAAAGCATACTGCACAGGTTATTCAGGCTAGCTGCAGTGGTGAATGCCTGTAATCCCAGTAACTTGGGAAGCTGAGACAGGTGTATCACAAGTTTTAGGCCAGTCTCAACAATTTAGTGAGGTCCTAAGCAACTCATTGAGACCCTGTCTCAAAATAAAAAAGAAAAAAAGGGCTTGGGATGTAAAATACACTTGTGTTATATCCTTGGTATCAAAAAAGGGAGTTATTTAGTAATATTCAGTAATTTAAAACTACCAACAGCACTATAAAAGTCCTTGGAATACATACTAATCTGAACAATTATACACCATAGTATTTGGAATTGTGCATACAATAAAGACTACTATAACTAAGATTTAAACCTCCAAACATCACATAAAAAACAAACTTGTTTATGGTTAAGCCTAAAATCTAACAGAAATCAAAGGATTTTCATTTCAAGATAGTTTCATTTATTACAAACTCCAGTGAAATGGCAGACACATGACAATTACTAGAGACCAGCAGTTGTCAACGGCCTTTGAGATTCTTGATTGGCTTTAAACTTCTGAAAAATCTGCTTTTTTTTTTAAGCTTGCAGTATGACACACCTTTCCCATTGACTTACATCTGTACAAATGTATATACTCTATAATTAATAAAACTAAGTATGCATTCTAGTAGAGGTCTAGCCAGGCATGGTGATGCACACCTGGAATTCCAGCTACTTGGGAGGCAGAGGCCAGAGGATCCCAAGTTTGAGGGCAGCCTTGGCAATCTGGTGAGATTCTGTCTCAAATAAAAGATAAAAAGGGCTGGGGTGTAGCTCAGTGGTAAATACCCTTGAGTTCAATCCCCAGCATCCCCTTTCCCCAAAAAAAGAGCTCCAACTATGATGATATCACAATATCATTGTGCACAGGGACATTTTATATTCTCTTTTAAAAATATTATTAGATCACCAAGAATTATTAATTAAAAATTAAGGGAATACACAGGCTCAGAGCAATCAATACTGCGTAAAATCAAACAACAGAGTTAAAAAGAAAAGAAAAAAGATAACTATGGCAGGTCTATGAATACATTATGGTTTTTTTTAGAAAAGAACATGTAAGTTACAAGGAATCAAAGAGAAGCAATCTTCCAGAAGCTGAAAATATATTTAAATTTTTTTTAAAGGTTTACCCAAGTGCTGCTCTGTGGGAAGAATTAAAACAAAACACCAGAATTAAATACATCCTGGTAAAATTTGTAAACTCCAAGGGTAAAGAGAAAATGCCAAAGGTTTTCCAGAGAGAAAAGGCCAAGTATCCTACAAAAGAACAAAGATCAGTCTGAACAATATGGTTATCTATATAAGTAGCAATAGAAAATAGGTAAATGTCTACCAAATTCTGAAAGACCAGCCTAATATTTTAAAATTACTTAAGGATGTATAAAACAATAAAATACAAAATGAATCCAAGACAGTGAAACTGGAGGGGGGGGGGCAGGTAGTAATAATGATGGTGGTAGTAGAAGAAGAAAGTTTCAAGGCAGACTGAAGGTTTATTTTGTCCTGTTTGACAGAAGACATAGTAAGAAATCTAAAAAGTTTAAAATTCAAAAAAGACAAAATGGAATAAAAAATGGAATAAAAAAAAAGAGAAGGTTCAGACAATGTGAACAACGGAAAAAAAATCAACTTAAGAAAAAAGACTTTAGGAAAAGAGAAACACTGAAGATCGTAAGAAACGAAACTACAGAAATTCTTCAAGATTAAAAAAATACACTTTAATATAATAACTTCTGCTGGAAGGAAATTAAAGCTAGATTAAATACTTGAAAAATCTTTTAAAATGTGAAGAGTAGACAAAGTAAGTTATAGTCAAAGGACCAAATTAAATGAATGGGAAATCAGTTTTATGCTTTTGTCTTGGTAACATGGAGGTTCAGGAGGGTTTCAGGTTATCTGGGAAGTACACAAAAGCAGAGTGACATACCTTTATTGAGTATGAAATTCAGTAGAAACAAAGTCTATTTTACAGATGGCAGTGTCACCAATCACATGATGAAATTGAAGTAAGAGCTGCTGCTTTCTACCAGCAAATCAATTCAAATAAAATAAAGAAGAAGGGAGGACACAAGGGCCAATTCAACTAGAAAGTTGGTTATAGTCACTTTGGCACCAGAGGACACCTCAATGAAGGTATATCCATCATAAATATTTTTATATATTTCTGGGTGGGATCTAATGGTCTTACTGCTTCCCTGCCACCCCTAGGTCAGTAAGCTCTAATTAGCTGTCAAATTCCAGATCATTTCCTATAGGGCCTTCCGTGCTAGGAATATATTGCTTCTCACCTCCATACATTCCAATAAGTCTCCCATGTGTCAGCTCACACCAGGGTTGCCATAGAGGAAGCTCATTTTAATGTCACAGCTGGACAACTGCTCACATTTTTCAGAGAAACACATAATATCTACCCCTGCTTTGGCTCAATGGGTCCATGGAGACCTCTGGTGATCACAGATCCTAAGTCTGAAATTCTGAACTAAATGACAATGGAATTCTCATGCCATTGACCCTATCCAACCTTTATCCTCCTGATGTGATCTTTGTGCCACTCTGACACTGGCACAATTGCCAACGGGAATCTCCCAATGAGTAAACATCTCTCTCCTTTGCAAGACAATATAATTTAATCGAGCCAGTACCCCAATACCCTGGCACAAATTGCTATGCCCTCACAATTAGTGGTTGCTACACAAGCCTATTCTTGCTTTTCTTTCCTGTTGTACTACTGCCAACAAAATACTACAGGCATCAACAAAGGTTAGTGCCATTTGGGCTTCCTGATCCCATTGACTCTGATCAAGGTGGGTACACACTTTCCTGCTCATTTAGTCTGGGCATGGGCCTTAAAACAAGGCATAAATGTGAGTTTCCTTGTCTTACTGTCCAAAGTCAGCAAGCCTAATAGAGACATAATTGTCTGATCAAGGAGAAACACCCTTTTAAACGTACAAAATGGACAATGGCTTTCTCCTTTGCCCTCTGCCTTAGTTACTGTGAACTCTCAATCTTTAAGTTGTGTAACATCCTAACAAAATGCAACTAACTGGGTTTCTTTCTTTCCTTTTCTTAACACAAAAAGGGATACTTCCCATCTGAGTCTACAGCTCCTAAATAGAATCTCCTTCAATTTATTGACACCTCTCCCTGTTTTTGATTGTGATTCAATCCATGCTATACTACTGAATGAATTGAGACTGGATAACAGAATCAGACCCAGTGAAAATTTAGGCCCCCACCCTACCAGACTATTCTGTATGCCATGAGAAAGGTCTCTGGCACAGTTCTTTCCTAACATGTGGATTGTAAAGGTTTGCCAACAGGTGCTTTCTACTTCACAGGTCTTGGTGCTTGCCTGGTCCATCATCAAAAACTGTTCTTCCAAAGAGGAAAGAAAGAACTTAAATTACTTTCCTGCACCAACATTTCAAAATATTTTGACACTAGTTCTGGATTCAGCTTATTATAGATATTTTTGGAAGTCACTAGAGAAGCTGGAATGGCAAGGCCTGTTACACTCATGATAAACCTCTACCATTCTAAAATCTATATACCACAGGCCTAAAAATATCACTGTGGATTATTTTGGTTCTGGTTGGCCAGCCTATGCCTCATGGCGGGGGTCTGGAATTCTACTACTTCACTCAATGTCAAGTTTCTTGGGCTCCTTTTTGACCATGTTGTGATCCTATACTTGGATAAAAGAAATTACTCCATAACTCTGTAGGCAAGGGAGTATTCATCTACCGTCACTTCTGTAATGGTTTCTCAAAAGTATGAAACTCTGCACCTAGCCCAGGACTCTTATCAACCTACCATACCAATTCATTCTAGATGATGACTTGAGTACTATAAGCCCAGCCTCCATGCTAATCTCCCTGCATGTTAACTGCCCCTAAACTGTCTCATATCACACATCGTAACTCCAGTCATCAGTTCTGAATTTACCATTTGACAGTTCACACTTCACTCCCCACAATTCCATAATCACTACTCACATCTATACTCCTTAACCTGACAGACATTATCTATGTAATAGTAACAGAGAATGTCACCTGAGTTGTAGACCTCCAGCAATGTTAAGAGGTATTCTACCCAATGCAAGCACTTAATACAACAAAGTCTTACCCCCTTGAAGTCTTTAATATTCACAACTTGTCAATCTCTCTGGTTAAGCAGTCAACAATAAACACAATGGCACTGGCATAAATTAGGCTAGAAATAGCATAAGCAGACCTGAACAGACAATGTAAGGGTAACATTAGGAGGCAAGAAAATGCAGTTTGGGAGGTTAAAGGGAAAACAGTAAAGGGGATAAAGGTAGGCAGGTCTAAGAATGTAGAAGAAGAGCCAGGGGTTGAACATTAAGGACTAGTCGGAATCTTTACTGGGTAGATTTCAACATGAAATTATCATAGCAGGACCTGCAACTTACCACATACTTACTCATTAACTTCCTATTCATGGACTTCATGACCTTCCTAGACTCTCTCACCAATTGATAACACATACAATGACGTCCCCCTGTTGAGATTATTTCATACTTGAATGTCTACCCTAATAGAAATTCACTCCCTAGAGACTCTACCTTCCAACCTGTCCTGAGCTACTGATTCCCCTGTGTCACATTTCTTCCTCAATAGGGTCACACATCCTACTCATAAGTATCTTGTTTCCTTCCAGCTTCTACAACCTAACCTGTGGCTATAGACATTTAGAACTCAGGACATGTTAGATCTAACTAGAAAGTATAGCTGTTTCATCATGTCTTGCCACAAAAGGGGCACTGGGCCATCTTTTAAACTATTACACTGGCACTTATCTCTACCTTTGAAGTAATGGGTACACAATCAAGTTATCTTCAATTCTGTAACACACATTCAACTCATGGAGGTCATTCAAACAATGTCACAACTTTTGGTATGTCTCACAAACCACAAAGTGCGGGCCTTAGAAGCCCTCAATATGGGACAAAACAATCTATTTGCTATGATAACTGAAAAAACTGACTGGTAATAGGGCTAGGGATGTGGCTCAGTGGTAGAGCATGTGCCTAGCATGCACAAGGCTAGACAAAACAACAACAAAAACAGACTGGCAACGAATCACCTACTGGCATTCCTACCCCGTAGCTTAAAGGGTAATAGAGAAAAGATAGCCAAAAAGTTCAACAAATAAGACAACAAACCAAAACAGCTGCTTATTAAAATACCCCAAGAGATTCTCAGATACCCACTGATTTCTTTTCCTGGCCACCTCCTTCTGCTTATGTGAAAGGCTTTGTACTATCATTTACAGAGCTAAAATAACAACTGCTAGCCTCATTACTTTTTTGAGTTGGCTTTCCAAATTTGGTCTGAGTATTATTTACAGCAAATCTGGGAGGGTTGCTATACTAATTCAAATGTAAAGAGATGAATTAAGAAGACCACAGAGGATGTGGACCTCTACTGATATTGGACTTGGTGCTTAAAGTCTTATTTTCCTTGTGCATTATCCTGGTAGGATTCACAGGTTCCACACCCACACATCGGAAACACATGTATCCTCTAGCTAACACATGTATCCTCTAGCCAACTCTTAAACTTTCCTTTAAACAAAGAAACAAACAAAAACCAAACACTACCCATGTACTTATTTTTCTCTGTTCTGGGCATGGTCCTAAACCATGTCACCTTCCTTTCCCCTGACCTTCAACTCCCTCAACTATGTAATGAATTTTTTAAAAATCATACCAAAGGTCTAGTCCTGAGTTTTGCCATTCAAATCTAACTTTGGAGAGGTTCCATGTCCAGCTGGAGATGCTATAACATAAGAGAACTTCCTCAAGCAACCCAAAACTATATAAAATGTTTGCTACTAGTACAAGGAGGCTTTTCCTATTTCCACATTTCCCACTAAATACCAATAGACATTTAAGGAGAATTCTAGAAGCTTTGGATTTAGAACAATGTCAGAAATATTTAAAACAATAAATATCATTTTTAAAAAATCAGATTTTAACAGCAGCAATACTCACAGCAATGCCTATGACAAACACATTTTTTTTTTTTTTGCAAATAACTATGAAATAATTTTCTCTACTATATTTTGAGAGTCTGAAATTCAATTCTGAGACTGGAACTATTCCCTCTGAATTGCCCATACTAATGTTAAGAATTAATGAATGAACAGAGCCATGTTTTCATTTTATATAGCACAACTGAAGCACAAATAGAGCAATAATTTTTATTACAAATGATTGAAAATACTCTACTTATAAAAGACTTGTTTGGCATTCAACAAGAGTATTTATTGGAAATTGGATTCTAACCTTTATTATATCAATAAGGAAGATACGCAAGAACAATGTGGATAGTAAAATCCTATAAGTATATGTAAAACACAAAGAGCTCTGTCATATTATCCCTGCTCAGTAAAAACAATTTTCAATTCCACTTACCTAGGAGAAAGAGTGATGGTCCATAGTATTCTGCATTGCTGATGATGTGTTTTAAGGAGGTAGGCAGAGAACCATCCATCACTAATAAAAAAGAGAATATTAAAAAATATATGATTAGCTGGGCGCAGTGGCGCACGCCTGTAATCCCAGCACTTGGGAGGCTGAGGCAGGAGGATGGCGAGTTCAAAGCCAGTCTCAGCAACTGAGCGAGGCCCTAAGCAACTCGGTGAGACCCTGTCTCTAAATAAAATACAAAATAGGGCTGGGGATGTGGCTCAGTGGTGGAGTGCCCCTGGGATCAATCCCCAGTACCAAAAAAAGAATATATGATTAGTCTCAGAGTACTGTAAGGAATAGGGATAAGGTAAACAAAGTTTGTTTTGATTTTGATCTACTGGACCCTTCCTGTCTCCTCATATTATTATTTTTTCACTGTCCATGCAATAATCTAACACTGGGTGAATAAGAGAACAACGACACAGAGAGTGTGAGAGATGGGTAGTGAGATAAAAGAGCAAAGCAGAAAAAAGAGGGAAAAAGGAGGGTGTATATATGTTAATCATTATGAAAAATACTAAACAAAGATCAAGTCTAAGAAAAGTGATACCAAACAACTAAAAGCTTCAAAATGTCTGGCTTTTTCCTAAGCTTGTCTTGTAGAGCAGGTGTCATCAGAACAGTATGAAAAGGATCAATCTTTGTAGAAATAAATATTCTTTGAAAAAAAAGTAAATATAGAATCAAATACCATGCCGTATGCCATCTGAGAAAGCAGGGTCTTGAATGGCCTTCTTGAGGAAATTCAACATGGATTTGAGAAGTGCTGCTCGTTGTGGAATACACTGGACTCCTGTTGAGGGAAAAAGGCAAGAGAATTATGCTGGGTTCACCATTAAACCATTATGATCAGGCACATAACACAAGATCTAAGAAACCTATATCTACTATAGTCAAAGGAGCAAATATTAGAAGTGAGGTTTCCAGATTTGGGGAAAAATATATTCAAAATGGAAGAGTAAGTCACCAAGGATGGCACAAGAGCAGTGCAATGTAAAATTAGAAGCCTAAAGTAAAAAGGAAAAATTGCCAGGTAAAAATATTCAATTCTGAACCTTACTCAGTTACTATATTGGATATCATCTGCCTTGCAACATGGTTCATTCTGATAATCAATGTGTGAACTGTTAGAAAACTATAAAATGCTATATAAGACATGTTATTATAATAAAATGGAACACCAGAAAGGTGAAGTAACATGCACAGTCATAGGAAGCTATGACCACTTAAGCTCCCTCTACACCTCTTTCAATGTACCACTTCAGCTCCCTCTACACCTCTCTTCTTGAACTGTTTCACAAATCAGTCACTGAAAGATCTAAGTATCTACGCACCGGGACGGGGTCCAGGGCCAGGGCCAGGTCCAGGGCCAGGGCCAAGGCCGGGTCCAGGGCCAAGACCGAGGCCAGGGCCAGGACCGGGGCCGGGGACAGGGCCGGGGCCGGGGCCGGGGCTGGGGCCGGGGCCAGGACCAGGGCCAGAGATGCTAGTACTGCTGTTGGAACTTGATGCCCTTAATTCAACATCCAGCCGGTGCTCCACAGATATGGAAGAGCCTGGACTGCTTTCCATAGTCACATCTGCAACTGAAGAACAAGTTATGATAAAGAACTAATTAGAATAAAAGGCACCATGAAAAGAAAGATTTTAAAAATACATCTTTCACCAAGTTGAGATAAATGATAGAAAAAGGAAGATTAGATATTGAACCCCCAAATGAAAAAAAAGTTTGTGGAAAAATCTGTCCACAATAGAAAGGTGTTTGACATCCCAAGTTATTCCAAACAATCATGCAAAAACAGTCTTTCAATACTTCTCACTCATCAAATTGGGTTAGAGGGAAGTGACAGGTAAAACGTGCAATTTCATATATTACTGGTAGGTAGTAGATGACAAGTAGAATGTTTAAAGGCAGATAATTAATAAAGACATTAAAACTAATATTCGATATACTGATATGAAAGGAAGTCTATGATATACTGAATAAAGAATGCAAATTGAAAAGTATATTTATGATCTCATCTTCCTGTGATAAAAAAAAACCTACAAGTGAACATGGAAAGAATATTTAAGAATCTGAAAAGAACACCAAACTAGTAGTTAACTTTCATTTTACTTTATACATCTGAAAAAAATGCTTTAAATTGAGTAAAGATGAAGCCGGGCGTGGTGGTGCACGCCTGTAATCCAAGCGACTTGGGAGGCTGAATCAGGAGGATCGCGGGTTCAAAGCCAGCCTCAGCAACTTAGCAAGGCCCTAAGCAACTCAGTGAGACCCTGTCTCTAAATAAAATACAAAATAGGGCTGGGGATGTGGCTCAGTGGCCGAGTGTCCCTGAGTTCAATCCCTGGTCCCCCCCCCCAAAAAAAATGAGTAAAGATACATAATCATTCCTTGATATTTACAAACATAGTACAATTCCATTAGTGATAAATCAGTTTATGTATAAAAATATTTGAAGAAATTATTTCAGAATGTAAACAAACATATACACATAATATGAAAAGCTTAGTAACCTGTTTTCCACTGAATATATAAATTTCTCTAAGAGTACAGATTCATGTAAGGACTAGTTATTACATACGGTTTCTAATCGCAATCCGACTAAATCACACATTGTAGATGGGGTCTGAACCTTCAGCAACCACTCTTTTATTATTCTGCTTACTAAATTTTGACAACCACTGATATATAATAAACTGTGAGCCTTAAAATAGTCATCTATTACATACCAGTTGGTAGATGTCACATTTTACTCAACATTCTACAACCTCACCCATGAACTCAAATGCCAACTTGCCCCCAACAGATTAGAAACAAAATGGGCAAGGGAGTTTATAGCAAGAGCATCAATCCAGATAACTGTATTCAGAGATGAGGCCAAAACAAAACAAAACAAAAAAAAGAGAACAGCATCCTATTGATATTTACTATAAAATATGAATGTGTTATAAATTCTAATACCTTTATAATAAGGATGGTAATAATTATATGTAATGTCAACCTGGGTAATCAAGACAAATTCTAAGAAAGTAATTTTGGGGGAAAAGTTTTTGTTTTTGGCACTCATCAAATTATGCATTAGGCAGAGTTTGGAGGGTTTTTAAAGACACATAGTACATTTAGGATATCTTGTCATATCTTTCTGATTTCATGATCAACGTTGTTGCCTACCCAAAAACATTTTCACCTCTTCTTTCCTTTTTGAAATAGCCAGATAACGTTTTAAAAGGTTCCATTTTAGAGTATACATATTATACATCTTACCAAATACATTATTAAACTCCTAGGATATACCAGTTACTGCACAGCAAAAATACTCTAAATCCCCATTTTAATGGGAATAATAAGATAATGAACCAATAAATAAAAAAATATGAATTATTAAGTGATGAAATAAAGATTAGATATTAGAGCCAGTATAAAAGTCAACTGCAACTCCCCAATCTGCTTTACCTTCCAATTCTACGTGAAACAACATGCATCTTTCTTTTCTGATTATCCTTGTAAAAAAAATCAACTTTGCAAATCACTTTAAAAATTTTGGTACAACCACAGAAATGAAACGTTGTGCCACATGTGTACAATGAATCAAAATGAAGTCTGTAAACATTTAAAAAATAAATTAATTTAAAAAAAAAAAACTGAGCAGGGCACGGTGGCGCACACCTGTAATCCCAGCACTTGGGAGGCTGAGGCAGGAGGATTGTGAGTTCAAAGCCAGCCTCAGCAACTGAGCGAAGCCCTAAGCAACTCAGTGAGACCCTGTCTCTAAATAAAATACAAAATAGGGATGGGGATGTGGCTCAGTGGTGGAGTGCCCCTGGGATCAATCCCCAATACCAAAAACAAAACAAAACAAAACAAAACAAAACAAAACAAAACAAACAAACAAAAAAACAAACAACTGAATGAGGTCTAGTCCTGTGCAGAAACTCTAAGCCTGCTGGGGAATAGAATATATGGCTTAACAACTGTATCAGATCAAATTTGGTGAGGTAGATCCTCAAACTTTAGTCTCTTCAGATATTTTTGGACAAACAGATAGTTTAGGAGAACAATTAAAATTAGAATGGTAATCAGGAAAATATCAAGAACAAAAATGTTGACTTAATAACTATTAATTACCATCCATATCAGTTTCCATTTCTTCTCCGTCTTGGGTGGTACTGGGTCTTTGGATCTTTGGCTTGATCACAAACGGACATTCTTTTCGGCACAAATCTACTTCATGCTACAATCAAGGAAAAATAAGAAAATCCTGTCAATTTTTTTTTTTAAAGAATTAAGAACAAATATAATGGAAGAACACCACAGGCAGATTACAGAATTGGTTTCTAGAAACAAGAAAGAGATAAAATGGTTCTTTTAAGTTATCAGCATAAATCTCTAGGCTCAGCTCTCAAAGTATATAAAGTCTATGCAGAGTGCTCCTTGGATAACAGTACCTCAAGTCTATAAATGAAGATAGAAAGTCCACTATGGGACTGAAAAGCTGCCATGTCCAGGTTGGTGATGAGATCAACCACTCTAACGGCTCTTGTGACAAATGTTATCTGGTCCTGTTCATCACCAAGAAACTTTATGACCTATCCAGGAAAAGAAAAAAAAGAGATAAAAATTAACTGAAAAGACACAAAGCTGTAAAAATTGCATTCTCTTATAAACATGCACTTAGGCAGCACAGAATGAGGGAAAACGATTTGATTTTTTGTTCTTGCCACATGGATAGCCCCATTTCTTCAGGGACTCATCCTGCTTGTGAAGTATTGTGAACATCTAAAATTAATGAACAGAATTAAATACCACAGGGAGAAAAAAGTTGGTGCCCAGTGACTCAAGATACATTGTCCTCAGGGTACTGCAAAACATCATGCTCACATGTGGCAGTGGCTTAAGACCCAAGGCTTCCTGACTATTACACTGTGATAGACCACCAAAAATTATTAGTGGTGGTGAAAGCTCTCAAACGATGAGGTAACCAGAACACCAAAAACAAACTTTTTCCAGGTTAAACTTTATTTATCTGATCTCACTGTGAAGCATTCCAAATGTACAATTCTATATTCTCTTTTAGTAGATTTCCCCACAAATGAATTTTTAAAAAGAGCACCTTTAATAAGGCTTCCATCATTCCACAGGAGACCAAGGCTTCACCACCAGCATCGTAGCTAGCCAAATGGTATAAAAAGGAGAAGAGAGCAGTGGCAAACTGATGAGGGTATGGATCCATGGAAGGATCTACAAAGGAGTTTGAGAGAGGGAGAGAAATAGTAAGCTCAGAATTTGGTGTTGAGCTGACAGGAAGTTAAACAAAACAAAAAAATCAGAGAGCAGGATCCTTTTCTTGCCTAGGATAATCACCATCAAAACATACCAATCATGGCCTGGATACAGTTGCGCACAAGTACAGGTAAAAACCCATGGTAGGAGGCAGTTCCAGTACAGTCAATAATACTGCTGAGTTTGGGTGTTCTCTCCAAATGGACAATTGATGTTAATGTTCGTAAAGAAGCAGCTTTAATTTCCTGTAAGAATACAAGGTAAACACAGATGTGTCAAAAAGGACTGAACCAAAGTATAATAATTTCCCAAACTCAAAATTCAAGCCATTCTACTGGTTGCTTGGAAAGATGGAAGTGTACCGTAACACTGAAAATGTGGCATTTATTAATTTTACAGTTTAATACTGAGAAAGAAAGAACTAAATGGGTCAAGGTTCCCTTCTCAGATTCTTTCTAAATCCCCGGGGAAAAACAAAAGGGCAAATAGTTATGAGGTTGATATGTAAAACAGATTATTAATACTTACCATAAGCTGCTTATCTGTTATTTGAAGGACATCTACCAACTCCTCTATCAACCCATTATACAAGATACTGTTTGCTGATTCCTGCAAGGCATTGGAATACACTGCAAAGGGAGAAACAAACACTTTTAAGCAAAAAGGCAGGGTTAAGCCACTGCCCAATGACAAACTTTTTGGCAACTACAGGTTCTGAGAAAGAATTCTCTTCCAACAACCAGCATTGGAAGACATAATCACTGAAATCAAGAGGACTGGACCAATTATGATAAGATAAGCTCTACATATCTATCCTATCTGTAGATTCCCCTATTAAAAAACATCAGTGATCTCAAGCAAGGATGTTTGGGGATGGAAGTAGGGGAAAAAGAAGTTAAATTTTCACAACATCACTATTTGATATAACTCCACTATGTCTTGGACATAGAATTCCATTTCAGCTTCTTCATATGCTTCTGTTTTCACTGAAAACACTAATATTTAAGTTATAAAGAAGAGAATTTATGGACTATAACTGCAGAATCTAAGTCACTAATTTATGTGATACTATAGTAAAACTTGAGAATGCATGTAATCCACTTTCAATTCCACGGCAAGATGATACTTAACATAGGTCCACTGAAGTTAAAAAAAAATGTATGATTTATCAGAATACATTCACTTAGTTTTCAACAAACATTTCCTGAGTACCCACTAATGTGCCAAAAGTTATGTGAGGTACGAGTGAAAGAGAAGGAATTTCATGGGAAGGAACTGAGAGGTTAGAAGAGAGAACAAGTAAAAACATAATGAAGGTAGGTAATGACGACAGTTATCAATTAATATGTTCTACATGCCTTGCCTGCACCAGGTTGCTTTCCAGGTTTCATTTAAACCTTAGACCAGCCTATAAAGTTAAGTATTATACAAATACAAAATAAGAAAACTGAGGCTGAGAGGATAAACATTTGGCTAATCATTCAAAATTATGGTGAGAGCCCAGGACTGATTACAAAAATTGTTTTTTCCATCCTACTACCCCATAATAAAAGCAGTTAAGTGTATGGTATTAACTATTTAATGAATATTTTCTGACTTACTTCAAAATTACACTGCTATGAGGATGAGAGAAAGGAAGATGAAATAGCAACAGGAAAGGCAGGGACCAGTGGAAGATGACTATGCATGTATCCATTATTAAAAAAAAAAAAAGACAACACCCATGTTACATGTCAATAAGGATCATATCATATCCTATCTCCTTCTGGTACAAGATCAAGGAATTCAACAATGATGAATGACTGCACTGAACCCTGGGAATTCTGGCAATTTTTCCATTAAAGTTGCCACCTAGGAAACTATAATTAAGCCTCATAGCAACAAAAACTGATGAAGTTCAAGGGAAACCAAGTTCAAACTGCCCGATTAGGATGTTAATTATAGTGTTCTTCTCTTACCTAATATAGATATTGCATGCAGTCTGGCCTGAACAGCCTGTAATCGCTTCCTGTGATTAGAAAAGCCATGGGCCAGCCGTATGTGTGTAAATAACAGCATCTATACAGAGAGAAGGCCTGTATTAGGAAATCACTGGGAAAGGTGAACATTCTTTCTGGGTCTCTTTTCTAATGGGCTGCTTGGTAAAATGGTTTACTGTTACTATTTGCTAAAATACCAAGATGAATTCATACTATCCATTAGGAGATTAACTGACAAAAATGGGAATGACAAATTTGGATGCACAGAACTCTAAAATCCCAACGTAAGTCAAGAACCATCACTAAATTTAAAGGTGATCAACAGGGGAAATTTAGCCTGAAAATCACCAGAAAATATTAACACAAATATTTTCTCCTAAATAAGAAGTGCTGAGAAATGTACAACTATTTAACAGTTAGGCACGGCAGTTTACATTTTCCTCAAACTCTCCTATACACCAAGAAGTTATTAAGTATTGGTCTTATAAAAGATGAGGAACCTAAAAGCTCAGAGAGGCTAATTTGCCTAGTCTGACTCAAAATATGACATGCTTTCTGCTAAGCAATCTCCCTCCCCAGCACATACCATCAAATAGATTATCTGGACGACTAACGCAAAAGACATTTTTTGAAAATATACCTGCTTATCTTTAGGAATGCTGTACATTTTGGTAAGAGATTCCATGATTTCAGAAGGGCTTTCTGAAATCTGCATTAGAAAAAAAATATGGTTAGAAATAAGTCAGTCAACAATTAAACAACTACCTATGGAAAGAAAATCTTTCTTACCTTGTCAAGTTGCTCTATGTGAATGTAATGTAGTGTGTTACTGGTTGTCTGAAATTAAAAAGGTGAAAGTGCTGTCAGGATTCACACTCGTTTTCCCTACCATGTTTCAAGATCGATCCCAAAAAAGAGATGTCACTGTGGATTGAAGCCTAACTGAATACTCTTTAAAACTCAAGGAAACTTTGAAGTCCTCTAAAATATCCATTTTACATATAGGATACTCACAAGAAAGCGTCATTGAAACCAATACAATTAAACAATAGAAAAATCCATGCACATTTCATGTTCTTTGTTCCTCTTTAATCCTCAACTGACTTAATCTCCACAGCTTCACTATTCACAGCAAAGATTGTACCCATGAAAATATTCACTATCTGAAATACACTTTAGTTGATTTCAAGGCAACATTAATCTATAAAGACTATGAAATACCGTAGGAAGAAAAGGAATTTTATTCACTAGACTATTTCAAAACCAAATTGACCCAGTACCTCCTCAAGGAATACAGAATGGTGAGATAATATAAGTAGAATCCTATGTGCAACATAATATACCTATGTGCAACATAATATAGAGACTTCTTGCAGTAGAGAAACCTGAACTATAAGTATTCTCTATTTTGGCTGTAAGAAAAACATAAGACACAGCAATGTCCCATATGGGAGTCCTGTCTTTTGGCAGGCCACAATGTAAGTTAAGACCCAATCCTATCAGAGCTGGGCATGTAATTAGTACTTATTCGTGAGAAGCTGCTACAGATACTTAACTTGGGAGGGCAACAATGCAGCTCAACACATTTCCTCATTTAAAAATGAGACAAACATCATTATCCTATGTACATGGTATGATTATGCAAATGGTGCAACTCTACTTCGTGTAAACAATAGTTGAATCCCATTTGTGTACAATGAATCGAAATTAAAAAAAAGAATGAGCAAAATAAAAAATGAGGTATTCTAGAAAAGTCAACCCCAATTATAGTAGACTGTAGAATCTATCAGAACAAGTCTGAATAAGACTCACCCTTTTCTCGATTTTGACCTCGGCCCCAGGGTCTGCATAAAATTCAAAGTGTAGTGTAGTTGCACTGGGTGGGTATTTCTGTGTACAAAAGAACACCAAAGAATAAGATATTGAGCTTCAACTGATATTTAACAAGGAAAACTCCCAACTCTCCCTCAAATTCCTAGCCACATGTCCAACTAATTATGGCAGAAGAAAAAGCAGATTTAGCAACTATAATGCCTTAACCTCCTTGTCTTACAGCAGGGCTCAAATGAGACTTGTCCACAAGAAAATCAGGAGTCTGGAGCCCAAAGCTCCAAAAAGCACCCACATTATTCATCTGTAAATTACTAGTAGCCCTTTTAAGAGATAATTTATATTGCAGTTATCCTCAGGGGTGGGGCAGGCAGAAGAGCCAATCTTCCAAGCAATAATGAGCAAGAATCCAAGAAAGGATGGAAAAAGAAATACTAGGGTCTAAGTGTCATCTAATGAATGGAAAATGACATGGAAACCTAGTTGTCTATCATCAGCCTTCTGAAATAACTTATTTGAAGTAGTTCTCATGGGATATCTTCATGATACTAATTAGTCGTTCTGTACCACTCTCCATACCTCATGATGTGTTTTCCTGCAAAGGTACACACCAAGAGACCCTGAAAATACAGCCTCTTAAATTCTAGAAAAACAACACGACTAACAAAACTAGTACCAAAACAGCATGCCCATTAAGATTTCTCCTTGAAAGCAATCACAAGGAATGATTGCCTCTGAAGATGAAGAATTTATCATTTGCATATCCCTTTATATTGTGAATTTTTAACACATCATGTATTACTTTCACTGAAAGTACACATTATGCTTTTCAAAATTTCATGACATACCAAATCTCAATAAATAAAAGGATGTAAAATTCCTCTTTCTTCAATCTTTTGCAGTGCTGGGCTAGAACCCAGGGTTCGCAGATGTTAGGCATGTGCTTTACCATATGAGCTACATCTCCATCACAGGGGATAAAATTTCCTAACACAAGATTAAAACACACCATGCAAGTCTATTACAGTATACCAGTGTTTTGCTCAAGTGGCAAAGAATAATCTCAATATGCATAGATTCAGAATTAATCCACTATCACTTTAAAAAATGAAAAATTATTCTCAAAATTAGAGATTTCAAACTCTGAATACTCTTAGACAACATTCACCTCCCATATTACTAATATGCATTCACAAAATACTAGACAAAGTATACCAGCTTAGGTGGGAAACTAACCTGCTCTAATGTGTAGATTTCTGTGAACAGAAAAAGAGCCCTTCTCCTGGAAGTTGGGGAGGCTTGGTGTGATAATCCACTACATTTCATCACATTCATTTCTTTTTTAGTATTTTTAATGGTAGATGGACACAATATCTTTATTATTTTTACGTGGTACTAAGGATTGAACCCAGTGCCTCACATGTGCATTGCAAACATTCTACCACTGAGCTACAGCCCCAGTCCCATCACATTCAGTTCTGTTCAACATGACAACAGTCAAGACAATTAGGCACAGAACTGTTATCAAAAATCCAACTGTGCCTGTGAGTCCACAACAACATGTCAAAGCAGAGGGAAGGATACCCTGAACTCACAACCTGAGCATGGGTGAAAGATAGATGGAAAACATGAAAGCATAGAGAATAGTATTAAATTCTAAATAATCCTAATAGAATTACTTTCCAAATAGCCCCTCCTAAACACTGTCCAGAGTTCTGATAGTTCCAGTGTGACAATGCAAGCAAATATACTTTTAGGGTTTTTAAAATGACTTTCAAACCAAACACTTTTCAAACCCATTCAACAAATGGAACTCCACACTTAAGAAACGGGTATGAGCATATAGAGCTGTCTCTGAGATTCTTTATCTACTATCAGCACGCTGAGAGTCCAAGCATTATTAAGAGTGCTTCCTAAGGTCTACCTCTCAACTTATTTCAGGTTCCTCAAGTCCTGATATCAAGTGGCAACTTCATATACTGTATATGTTATTGTAAAGTAAGGTGTAGAAAGAGACCACAGCTCTGCCAAACACCCATATCCTAAAGGGTTACTTACCATCATATGTAAGTCTCTGCAACATTCTGCAAGTCCAAATCCATTCTCCTTTCCACCCCAGCTCTTGGAAAAGGAAAAAGACAGTGTAAAGACAATGGTTGTGGTCTTATGTGCTTATATGTACAAAATATTTAAGAGTACGTAGTTGTATGCAGCATACTATTGAGAAGACAGCTAATGTGAAAGTCAAACACAAAGAGGGAACAATATTTAAAAGCAAGAACTTAGAACTCAAGGCAAGATGGTCTATCTAAAGGAGATTGCTTCAGTGAGATCAATTTCACAGTTCTATGAGGCTGCTCCTGGTAAGAATGCAAGCAGCAATAGCCAGCCATTGCATTACAGGTGCCTGTATCTATGTTCGCTAACAGTTCAGTAATATTCCATCAAGCTTATGGTTATACACTGCCTTGCTTATCTTCCTCGCCCCTTCCTCACCAGGGTGGAATCACTTACTTTCCATCACCTGTCTTTTTGAAGTGAGCTGGGTTGGTAGAAGACTCTGCCTTGTTTATTTTAGTTTGTCACCAAAGTGTAAAAACTCACCAACAAGTCCCTGAACTAATGGAGAGAATGGTTCAATCGTCTCCCAAATCCCAATCTCCAGCCATATAATGCTGCTTATCAACCAGCCTACATCTTCAACAGACTTTGAAAATATCAGTTATTTTAGCATTATGTTCATTATTGTATTTTAACTTTAAATATTTGTCAGTCATCCTAGCTACAAATTTATCAGTAAACAACTTCTGCACTTACTTCTGTAGGTAACTCATGTCTCTCATGGTTCAAGCAAAAATGCTCCTTAAATCCATTTTATTCCCCAGAACCCAGTGTGAGTCCCAGTCACCTTGGATCTGGGATATCACTGGGTCCTAATGTGGTGCATTCTCTCTACATCTAAATGTGCCCTCATTATGAAAAGCTATTACCATGTTATAACCTCTCAATGATGTGTTTAAAATAAACAGTGTAAGTCTTGAAGTTTCCATTCACAGAGGTCTCCGTTATAGAATACTACTTCTAACTAAACCTGGAGGGAAGGGGTCGAAACAATCTGCCCATCCACTGAGAAATAACCTTTTTCAAACTACTGGCAGCCTTTCCCACTTCAGATATCACATAGGAAGCAAAGAACAGAGAAAATGGTGACAATCTAATTAACCAAAGATGGTACACGACTTGGACCGCTCTCAAGCACAGAAGACATACATAAGGGCTTTCTTCTCTAGTGGAAAGTGTCACCAAAGTGTAAAAACTCACCAAGTCCCTGAACTAATGCAGAGAATGGCTTACTAAGAAAGTCTGTCTGAAGACTCCCAGCTGGTTAAGAATGAACTGTTCTGGGGGAGTGATGACAGTGAAAATGGGAGGGTAGGGAACTACATCCCTTCACAAAACTAGTGAATACATTGACAAAAACCATCAGAATCAACTTCATCAGAACTCTGCAATCTAATCAAGTTTACAACAACCAGGAAATGCTTCATTAAAGTCAAACAAAAACACCTGAATCTCAGCATAAGCGCTTCATATTAACTAACCTGACTAACCCACACTTGCCAGCTCACAGGTGCTGAAAAGTCACATATTCCTATAATGAGAAAAATGAAACTCTCAAATAATTGTGGTTGTTTTCACTGGTCTGGTGTACTCCTAAAGAACCAGTTCAAAGGACTTGCCATTATTTAGCCTAATTAACTTTCTCACAGGTGGGGGAAAGGGAAGGAACTTGCTGAAAACATTTAATGGTAAATGCATTTCATTCCACATCCAGGGGCAAGGCATACAATCCCAGCAAACGACAAACTGAAAAAGGCTTGGGAAGAAAGGCTAGAGTATGAGATGCTTACTGGAATGAGAATTTTGGAAAGTTCCACACATTCCTGGGAACCGAAAAAGCCTTATCCATGACAAGGCTGGCATGTTATTGGAAAAGACCCCAGAAGGTCCCTAAGCCCCCACCTCTGACTGACCATCAGACTCTGCAAATAAGTAAGGGCTGGGGCAGGGTTGTAAACTTTTCTGGCAAAAGCACTCCCAACATACATACAGAGCTCATTGCAAAGACCAGAAGATTTTAATGCATTTTTTGGTTCTAGGTGTTTAAAGCAAATCACTAGATGACCACTAAACTACTATAACATAATTCAGTGGCAATACATAACACATACTTTATGAAATTATAGATGGTCAATATGGTTCAATTTATGACTTTTTAAAAATATTTCTTAAAAATTTTTAATTAAAAAAAATTTTAGTTGTTGATGGACCTTTATTTTATTCATTTATATATATGCGGTGCTGAGAATTGAACCCAGTGCCTCACACATGCTAGGCAAGCACTGTACCACTGAGCCACAACCCCAATGTAAACTGAGGATTATCGGGAACCCACAATGACAGGACCTAATGATTTTTTTAACTTTATAGTAAGTCTACTGGGTAATACCCACTGTAAGTCAAGGGGCATTTATGGTTCAGAAAAGCATTAAACAACTCCAACAGGAAGCAACAACAAATTCTGGGAGGAATCAGAATCTGATTTCCAGGTGTGCCACATTTTAGCATTTGATATGCCCAGTTTAAAAATAATTTATAAGGCATGCAAAGAAACAAGAGACCAAGAATGTATTAAAAACTATAACTCTTGGGGGGAGGGATTATGGGGGGGTAAGAAAAGAATGGAGGAAGTATGGATGATGTAGAGGAAAATGGGATGAGAGGGGGAGGAGGAAGGAAAGATAATAGACTGAGACAGACAATATTACCCTATGTATATGTAAGATTATATGAATCGTGTAAATCTACATTGTGAAAAAAAGATATATTCTCTGCTGTATAATTATATCAAAATGGGTTCTACTGTCATGTATGATTAAAAAGAACCAATAAATGAAAACTATAAATGTCTATAAATATGTCCTTTTACATATTAAACAAGTTGAGAACAGAAAAAAAAAGAAACAAGAGAAATGACCCATACACAGAGAAAATGAATACAAACCATTCAAGAAATCTGGACAGGGCTGGGGTTGTAGCTCAGTGGTAGAGTGCTTGCCTAGCACACGTGAGGCACTCAGCACCACATATAAATAAGTAAGTAAATAAATAAATAAATAAAGACATTGTGTTCATCTACAACTAAAAAGTACTAGAAAAAAGAAATCTGGACATTAGATACAACAAAGAGAGAAATTATTTTAAAATATGCTAAAAGGAGATAAAGAAATCATTACATTATCCCCCCCCAATACACAACTAAAAGAAACAAGAATGATGTCTCAACAAAGAAAGAGTATCAATAAAGAGACAGAACTTACAAAAAGGAAGCAAAAAGAAATTCTGGAACTGAAAAGTACAATGACATAAATGAAAAATTTGTAAGGAGGTTCAGTGGCAGATGTGAGCAGGCAGAAGAAAAACAGTGAACATGAAAATAGGTAAGTTAAGATTAAAGTATAGAGTAGAAAGGAACAGTGGAACACCATCAAAAGTACCAACATATGCATCAGTGTCAAGAGGAGGGAAGAGAAAGGGATAGAGGTGCCATTTAAAGAAATGATGGACGAGAATTTTCCAAGTTTGACAAAAAGATATGAATCTACAAATACAAGTAGTTCAATGAACTTGAAGAATTTCAAACCTAGAGAACCGAACATTATAATGAAACTGACGGAGGCTAAAGATAAAGAGTGTACCTTGAAAAGAGCTCTAGGGAAAAGGGACTTGTTAATAAGCACAAGGGATCTTTAGTAAGGAAAACAGCTGGATTTTCTCCAGAAACCATTGAACGCCTGAGTGCAGTGGGATGACATATTCAAAATGCTTTAAAAATTATCAACCAAGAATTCTATCTTACACAACTATCCTTCTAAAAATAGAGAACTTGAGAAATTCCTAGAAAAAGAAAAGCTGAGGGAAGCCAATATAAACAGACATGCCTAGAAGAAATGCTAAAGTGAGTCCTTCAAGTTGAAATGAAAGGGTACTCGACAGACTAGACAGAGAACTTGAATCCTCCCAAAGAAATTGAGAACTTAACTACACAGGTAAATAAAAAAACTCCATATTAATGTAGTTTTGATTTAGGACTCCTCTTTTTAAAATGTGCTTTTAATAAAGATAACGATGTGAAACAGTAAATATGCAACTGTGTCGATGGGCACACAATGTATAAAAATGTAATATGGATGAAGACAACAACATAAAATGGATGAAGGGAACCAGATAATTCACAAGGGAACCAGAGCTATGCAGGAGTTTTTGTCTACTATTAAAGGCAAATTGGTATTAATTTGAATTAACATTGTATAAATCAATGCTTGCTGTAAATCCCAGGGCAAGCACTAATAACTAGACAAAATCCAAACAAGAAAATAGAAGACTTGAACAACTTTAAATTAACTATACCTTGCAGACATATAAAAAATTTCACCCAGCAACAGAATATACTTTATTTTCAAGATACATGAAATACTCTACAAGATAGATCATGTTAGACCACAGAAAAACCTGAACAAATTTACAAGAAATGAAATCAAGTATCTTCTCTAATGAAAACAAAGAAAAAATCAGAAATCTGTAACAGAAGATCTGGAAAATTCACAAGTACACAATAATTGAACAACACATTCTTAACAACCTATGTGTCAAAGAAGAAACAACAATGTAATTTAGAAAAGTACTTAAGATGAATGAAAACAAAAACACAATATGCCATAAATTAGAATGTGTAAATTGACCTGTTAAGTCTCATTGTTCCACATTTAGAACACCTATAAAAACTTATATTGAGCAGTAAATATACCACTTGCAGACTGTGGCTGTGGCTCAGTGGTAGAACAGTTGCCTAGCATGTGTGAAACACTGGGTTGAATCTTCAGTACCACATAAAAAAATAACCAAGGGTATTGTGTCCATGTATACCTAAAAATAAAAATATACATATATACCACTTGCAGTAATTTTTGAAATAGTTCTTAACTTCTACGCTTTTAAAAAAATGAGTGAACCATTAGATGATTTGAGAATATATACAATGGATATGTACACTCCAGATTATGATTTCTAAATTGTTTTAATGCACCTGTGTCAAATTCACGGAATATTCACAGAATTGAAATCTTGGGATAAATGATTTAAAAATGAAATAACTCAAATCAGTAACTTAAATCAAATGAACTAGAAAAAGAACCAATTAAACCCAAACAAAGCAGAAAGAAGAAAATTATAAACATGAGAGCAGAGATAAATACAAAACACAAATCTCAACAATATCATAAATTGGTTCTTTAAAATGATCTAACAAAAATAAACAAATCTTTCACTAGACAGAGCAGGAAAAAAAAGATGTATTCTCTTGCTTTCTCTTTCATTTTAAACATGTATATAGGTAAGAGGAATTAGTGACCCAGCAATGATTTAAGAGGGAGCTATGCTCATCTTCAACATCATCAAGAACAAGTGACTAGATTTCTATGATATTTGCCTCAAAAATGAGAAAATGATGTCTAAAGCATCCTTCTGAGAATTAAATGAGACAACAATGTATAAAGTACAGGTCCAATATTTATTAAGAGCTTAATGAAAAACACCTATTGTGAAATATGATCAACTATTCATGCATTAAAGGTATTCACTATGGCATTATTCATAATAGAAAAATATTAGAAATTACCCAAATAATGAGAAATATGAAGAAACCTGAGATAACCACTGTTGACATCATTTGACAGTATTTAAAATATTCACACACAGAAGAGGGTCATACTGTAATAGAAAAAAAATTTTCTTCTGTCATGGTATTAACCTTGTTCCTGAAAAGATCTTCCCCATCCTGAACATAAAAGTATGCAGTTCTACTTTCTTTCTATCAATGCTTTTATAGATTCATGTTTTTAACCACTGAACTTCTTAATATATCCCAAGTTTACTTTGATGAGGAAGGATCTCTCTTAATTGCCCCCTAGACAGTGAGGAGGCTGTTAAAATATCATTCAGTTGGGTGCAGTGGTGCACACAATAATCCCAGTGGCTCAGGAGGCTGAGGTAGGAAGACTATGAGTTCAAAGTCAACATCGGCAATTTAGTAAGGCCCAAAGCAACGTAGTGAGACCGTGTCCCTAAATAAAGAATTTTAAAAGGGGCTAAGGATGTAGCTCAGTGGTTCAGCACTCCTGGGTTCGATCAGGGGTACCTAAATAAATACGATTCATCAAATAATCTATTTTCCTTCTGATAATATGAAATGCCATCTTTACCATAAATAAGTTCTTCATTATATCCCCAGTATTTTCTTGACTATTCCCAGACTTCCAGTGAAGACATGTAATTCGCTGAAAACCGCAGGATAAGGGTATACAAAGGATAGAGACAATATAGAAGAGACAGGGAAGTCAAACTAAATATGTTTTTATAAGGCAGAATAAGCTTAAAGCCTTCATCTGCCCAATTACTTTCCCTTTATTTCTTCCATTGTCCTAACTTTAGAATATTTGTTTCCACATGTCTAACTTTTGTGATCTAATAAAAACCAAGCCACTCTAATTAGAACTTTATAAGCTTGTATCCTTAAAAAAAACAGGCTAACCCAAACTTTACTCATGAATGTTGGTGACTGCTACATTTATGAGATAGTACCTTTGTATTAAATATAAAAAATGCATTGTTAAACACTTATACAAAGTTAATATGCGATAACACTGAGGCTAACAAATTTAGTAAATGAACCTGGATATAAAACTATATGTACCAGGAGCTGAGTCACTTAATGAAATATGCATAAAGACTAAGAAAATGTACCAAAATAAGAGCATCATTGTAAATATTCTGTGTATTTCTACATTTTTAAAATACTGAACACATTTTTATTAGAAGAAAAATTTGTTTTGCCAACAAGATCAATCTAGGCAATGTTGATTATTCTAGGGTACTATTCAGAGTAATACAAGACATTACAGATTTCCATGATAAAATTACAGGTATTATAATTTCCATTTTACAGTTAAAGAAACCAATGTTAATTTGATTTACTGACAGAATTAAGTCTTGACTGCTCAACATGTAAGTGAATGCATGTGTGCTGCACAAAGCACGGATGACAAAAGGTATTCAGATCCAGGAGGCTGACTGAAAAATGAAAAGACAAACCAGGATTTCTATTAATATCATTGCTATCAGAACTGGCGTTATATATCCAAAGATATGGGCAAGGCAGCTGACAACAGTAAGTTATACTTTGAGAAATTCTACATTTTAGAAAAACATTAAGGTTTTGAATTTTAATGAGGGGGATGGGAAAAGTAAGTCCACTTGAAGCTTTGAATATAGTCCTAGCTGCTCTGCCACTGCAGCTTATTTTCAAAACAGACACCTTTCGTTCTCTTCCTCTTCCCCTGCTCCTCTCTAATCTCAGGGAAAACAGGATTACCTTTCTTCCCCATCCTAGAGAGTTATCTGTCCTTGAGCACACACCCACCATAGGAATGAAGTAATCCAGACTTTGGGGATGGCACCAGAAGATTTCCAAAATGACTATCTCCTAAATTAAGGAGTATTAAAACTCTAACAGAAACACGTGGAATGTGGCCTTAGAATCACCTCTTTAAAATACCCCTGTTCCTGCTGATGGACAGAATCACAGCCACTGGGACAGGAGTTCCCTGTGTTTCTCCTTCACTAGTAAAGGAGTACAACTTTTTCCTTTTTCTCAAAAAAAATTGAGGGGTACTGGTAACAGGAGCTACTATTACTAAATCCATAGGATATTATCTTCCCCCAAACTTGCAAGATATTTTTACCATATTAGCACATCAAAGCATGAAGCACACAAATATATTACAAAGGCAACAATGTACTACACCTGTCAAGATTCCAAATTGTCCAGGACTAGAAACAAACCTTGATCTAATACTCTGTTAGCCCAACCCAGAACAAAGAACAGTACACCTGTCAAAGGCAAAAGTATTCCAAAATGCAAAGGAACAAAAAGCAATTATTTAAGCAATCTTTCCTGGTGGTACAATGCCATAAGGGAATTCAGTCTGTCTGAACGACCTCCCCACAAAAATTCATATTTTAATATTCCTGTGTGTCATTTAAAAGTACATTCTGCACCTTAACATTTACTTTCTGAATTGTCAGAACATTCAATGTAATGAAGATATGAAATAGTGATAAACAGTTTCCAAAAGTAGGCTGAATTCTGTTAGGTGAAATTGTGGCTCTAAATGAAGTACAAAATTAACTGTAGAGTCCTCTTCTATTAAATGTAAAGCTTTCTCTGAAATCTCAAAAAGATCACATGGTGTAGCCTTGGAAAGGATATGGCCTGAGTAAGCAAATAAATCAGGATTCAAATCAGTTTCATCAATTCCTCATTGTGACTTATAAGGAATTTGCTTCACCTTGGGAAATCCCATACTCCTCATCTGTAAAATGGGGTAATTCCTATTCTCAGAGTGTTAAGGAGCCTATATTAGTAAGTATAAAGTCAGGTAATAGTTTATTAAAAGAAAGTATGATGGAGTATAACAGTCATTACAATATATCTGCACAAAGCCATCACCAATTCTTATACATAACTGTAAAAGTAATGTAATATACACATTCTACCTAGAAAATATATTAAGAGAATTTAAAAAGTGAAACTATCTTCTCCCCAAATGCATTTCTTTTTGTCTATGTATATACAGTTTTATTTTTGGACTCTGGAAAACTATAAATAGGAATCCTCAACTCACATATTTTTGCTTAGAGAGCATGTCAGTTAGATCCTGTCATACATGGGTGTATGCTACTTAATTTTAAATAGGTATTTCAAAATGTTTTCAAATGAGGATACAATATGAATCTTAAGCATACATTTTTACACATATTTAAATACATCTATAAGTTTCCTTAAGATGGAACTACTAGATAAAATAAAACACACACATTTTAAAATGAAAGATGCTGCCAAAAAACCTTACAAAAGGTTATTCATACACCAACAGTCTGTACTTGTTTCCCACAAACATACCCAATGAGATATTATTGCCCGTTTAATGGTTAACCATCACCTCAATTCACTGTGCATTTTCCAGTTATTTCTAGTGTAATCTTTTCATATTTTCTTGACCAAATTTAAACACTGAATACTGTTCTGTTCATATGCTTTTCCACATTTTTCTGAGTGACTTCCACTTATTGATTTGTAGGAGCTATTTACATATTATTCTCTCACTGTATTAATTATCTTATAAAGAAGTTCAAAATTTTCACATAATCAAATCTGTCACCATTTTTAAGATGGTTTCTACTTCCCCTGACTCCCTTAGAAAACTTTCCTTATCAAAGATGTTAAAAAGTAACTGGTAGCCGGGCATGGTGGCGCACGCCTGTAATCCAAGCGACTTGGGAGGCTGAGTCAGGAGGATCTCGAGTTCAAAGCCAGTCTCAGCAACTTAGCAAGGCCCTTAGCAACTCAGTGAGACCCTGTCTCTAAATAAAATACAAAATAGGCTGGGGATGTGGCTCAGTGGCCGAGTGTCCCTGAGTTCAATCCCTGGTTCCAAAAAAAAAAGTAACTGGTATTTATCTCTAAATAAATCTTTCCAGAATTTATGTGGTAGAACAAAGGGTCTAAACACATTTTCCCCTCTAATAGTCTACTGTCCCACAGTTCTCAGATTAGAAACATGAGGCTTACTATTTCTTTCTGAAGATGTTTGTCCATTTCTGTACCACTTGTAAAATTCTTTAGAATAGTTTCAGCTATAAATTTTGTTGTCAGATATAGCAAACAACCCTGATTCAGATATTTTCTGGTTGATAGAATAGATCTCCACTTAGCCAATTTGATCAAGTGCATTCCTCATGCTGTCTGTTCAACATATTCACTGATACCGCTTGATACAGGCATTCTTTTGATCCTACCAGTTAACTAACTGTATGGGTATCAAGTCAGGTATGTGTGTCCCCAAACTCATATTATGTCTCATAATTATATAATTTCTAGCATTTTGTAAAACAATGACTTAAATGAGAAAGAGAATTATTCTATGTAAACTAAAGGGAATTATTTCATTCAGACTAAAATGCCCAGGGTCTGGGTTCAATCCCCAGCACTGGGAGAAAAAAAAAGATTAACAGACAAGGTACTAAATTTAAAAAGAGTTGTCAAATTAAGGAGGAAAGATTCAGGGGCAAAACAAAAAACAAAGGATTCTTTAATCAGGTTTATGTACAAGTGTCTTTAGATTGTTACATCAGGTTAAAGAAATCACAGGTTATACCTGTGATTTCTATGAGGTAACAGACTTTCTTACTCAAAGTCAAGTTCTTGGACCTACACCAAAAAGATGAGGAAAGGATCTGACATGTGCATTAGTCTTTAAAAAGTGGTATACAACAATTACTTTTAAATAATTAACCTATCACCTGTTATCCTAATTTCAAAGAGTACTTTTACTGTATTCAATCTTTCCATGCCAAAAAAAAAAATGGTATGTCTCTATTTCAATTATCTTTTAAATTGAAAAGCAAAGGTCTACTGCTCTAACCAATTAAATATTGATGGTTATATTTACTTACTTTCTTTTACTTATTTATATTTCCATCTATCCCAGTATTGCTCATTCAGATTACTTTTCCCTGCCACTGGCAACACTTTTAACTTCATACACATACACACACACAAACCCTTTGATATTGCTTCAGGTGCACACATTTTAAGTTTCAGAAATAGTATTGGGCATTTTTTTTTTACTTTTTTTTTTCACCAAGAACTATTTAAAAGCTACTGAGATTCCTGTGTATATTATTTGGCCCACTGCTTCTAACTGGTACATATTACAGTGGCCATGTACCACTTTTTACTTGTTAATCTACTTATGACAGATCCTAGGAAGACTGCAAATCCTCACTAATACAATGACACAATATTCTGACAGATGTCACATTTATGGAATGATAAGATACCATCTTTGTGATATATACCCAAAAGTATCAGTCTACTTTCTTATCAGCAATACATAAGGGTTCCTATAGCCTCACATACCTGTTAACATTTCCCATTAAACAGTTTTCTAATTTTTGCTATCCGATGCTTTCATCTTGCTGTATTTTTATTTCTCTATTAATGAGTTTGAACATCAACTCACATGCTGGATTTCCTGGTATATTAATTGCCTATCTATATCTTTTCTCTGTTTACCCTTGTTGATTTGCAAGAGTTCCTTGGATGTACAACGTTAATGGTCCTGTGTCAGTTTTTAAACAGTGTTAAACACCTCTCAATCTATCATGGGTCTTTGACAGTGTTGTTTAATTTTGTCCACAGAACAGGTGCTATTCAACCAACTGTTTGAAAGTATTATGGGATCCACAATAAAATGAGTTTGTACCAGACTGTTATTTTACCACATCAATAAGCATGCTATTTAGTACAAGTGATACTTATCTCAGTGAAGGTAGATGGTACTGATTTACACTCCAACCTAAGTGCCTAAGAAGTAGCACTAAGCAATGATATTTTCACTGAAAAGGAAGTCTCAAAATTCAAAATTTTACCTTTTGGTTTGTTTTTTTTTTTTATTTACTTATTGATTCATTGAACACAAATGGAGTACAGCTATTGTTTCACTGGTTGTACACAAAGTTGGTTTGTTCTTTAATGATTTAAATTCCTTCCCCACCAATAGATTCCACATTATCTTTCATAAGTTTATAAGTTTTATCAATAGGGTTTATTTCACAGATACTAGTTCATACTATGAATTTTTTTTTCCTTTTGGTACCAGCAATTGAACCGTTGAGCCAAATCCCCAGCACTTTTTGTCTTTTATTTAAAGACAGGTTCTCGATGAGTCGTTAGGGCCTCACTAAACTGCTGACACTGGCTTTGTAATCATGATATTCCTGCCAGGACCTCCAGTCTTGCAACACCACACCCAGCTGAACTGGGTCTTTTTAACCAATCATTTCTTTATTGGTTATTACTAGTAATGCAAAGAGAAGCTAATTATTTCTCCATATTTATCTTTTTCTTGACTGTCTCATTGTATTTCTATTAGTTTGAATAATTTTACATTGTCTTACCAGAAAACCAAAAGATTCAACCCTTTCACATAAATAAGAAATTCCCTTATTATGCAGTCTTCATTTCTTTTCTCTTGTATTGGTTGGGACCTCTGATACAAATTTAGATGGAAGAAATGATAATGAATAATAAATAAATTTACAATTTCTTTTCCTAGCCTTCCTCAGAGTTTATATTACTATTGTATTAATGTGCTGAATTTTTTGAAATGATTCTGAAGCATCAATTGAGATACAGATTCTCTTTTCTTTCAAACGTTAGCTGGAGATCTGTTGAACTGCCTTGCATTTTTTAATAATGTGAGGAAATATTTACCCATGTTAAGAAAACTGATTGTAGAGGTAAGAGTTACTAACTCAGTGGCAGAGTGCTTGACTAGCATGTGTGAAGACCTGGGTTCAATTCCCCAACCCCACTAAAAAAATAATTAAAATTTAAAAATACAAAAGTAAACAGGGTGCATCTATATATACATTATTTATGAATTAAGAAGCAAAAATGCTTAAATTTTAAAGAGGCCCTATGCCACGCCCACCACTATTCCCCTCAGTGCTTGACACAGTTCTACTGGGAATAATGAAGATTCTTGCATGGTCTAATCTTCTGGGAAATGTGGACGTGGCATGCTCTTTCTTGTTTTTGTGTTATTTCTTATTGGTATTGGTAAAGATTTCAGTAGATAATTAGACATTAAGTGATTTGGAACATAAAAATAACACTGCTCAAGCCTTAATTGATTTCATATTAATATTACCTTAAGCAAATCTGTTGTTGGTCAGATCAACAAGAGTTATTGTCCACTGCTCTCAGTTAGCTTAACGCAGTCAGACTGCCTGTCTGCTTTAGCCTAAACCTTAGTGAAACTGTTTTCACAGTTCAGGGACCATAGTGGATTGTATATAAGATTGATGGGAAGCTATATCTTGGGTGTCAATTAACTATTAACAAAAGGAAGTTCCACTTTATATACTATAGACAGGTCAAAAGGTATTTATGCTACATATCAGCCACCCAGAGATGTCTAAAGTACAGCTGTTATCCTTGACTTAACTTTAAATCATGACGTGTTAAACCTATAAGGATAGCCTTGGCTCTTATCATTCCTAGTAAGATGGAAGCCAGAACCAGTTAATGGTTTAGTGATGTTTTGTTTAAGTAGAACTTGATTTGTATTGATTATACTTATGTCCATCACATTTCCTTAGAGGTTTATCACCTCCCCTTCTATTTAACCTCAAAAGAATGTACTCGTTAAATGTATAGATATATATATCTATAGATTGTGTGTGAAACGATAGCTGGACTTAGAATTTAGTCATGTAACAGTAAAGTTACAACTAAGCTTCAGATCTTTGAGTCTGTGTCACTTTATTCTCTTAGACGATGCCATCCCCCCACCAAGCTGTGCCACGACCCCTGCTAGGCTGGACCTCGGCAGCCCTACTGGAAAAATTATAGGTGACTGGTATGGTTTACTCTATACTTTCTCTCATATGTCCTAGAATTCTTGCTATACATGTTACATTTATAATCATACAAAAAAGACTTTAAGTCATTATAGCACCTAAAAATGGTCCCCAAATTATGTGTTGTTAATTATATCAATTGTGAGGTAACCATTCAATTACCATTTAAAAACCAGCCTTTACGCTTTTATTCTAAGAAAACATTCTATCAATGGCTCAAAACTGAAGTATGTATTATCTATGAGCCTCTAGGAATACTGGAAAACAGCATGATAGAGTTTAACATTCCTGTAAGAGCTTTTGACTTCAACTACAAGCATTACTATTACAAACTATTAACCACAACACTAATTACTATACACCTTGCTTTTACTGAGGCTGGTTTTGAACTTGCAATCCTCCTGCCTCAGCCTCCTGAGCTGCTGGGATTATAGGTGTGCACCACTGCCCCCAGCCAAAATTATTTCTGAATAACTGAGACCCCTTAGCTTTTTTTGGGGGGGTGGATTTAGCTATTGCCCCCAAATAGCTCTGTCCCATTAAGCTAAGAAAGTTAACACAGAGAATTCTAATTCACTTTGACATTACATGAAACACCTGTTGAAACGACTATACATTCTAATTTTTATGTTCTTCCACTTCTTCACCCAAACTCACCTCTGCCAAATGCTGCAACCGTGTTAGCAGAGGGGTCCTCTTGTCAGATCCAAGACGTGTGATGTAGTTTGATCTTTTGCTAAATACATATAGAAGGTTAAGGACTGCCAGCACCACTTGCATATCAGAGGAAGCCAATAAAGTTGTCAAATGCTATAGGGACAAAACAGGGCAAAGTTCAACAAATCAGGCACCCATGACCCTGAAAACTTAAAATGTCAACATTCACGAAGCTATCAAGAAGTTTATTCCCAATACAAAAAAATATATAAATATTTGAGAACCTACTTCATCCAACCTGTCCGGAAGGAGTTTACAATTTAGCAGCTGGCCAGAAAGTTCAAAAAGAGTAAAAACTGTAAATAGCAATTTAAAATTACACAGATGGCTCCACAGGAAGAGATTACAAAAGAGACAAATGTAATATAATACACACGTGGAATTCAAGAATAGTAAGTTTTCAACTGGACTGAAAGTATTATGAAAGATAATTCTATACTCCTATTATGATTTATAATAAATAGTAAAACATAGTGTCCTTCAAATAGAAGCAAAAGATATCAACTGGTGGTGGCAAGTATGTAAAATAAGACACATTACAGTGTACGCTTAAAACTAGACTATTGTGGTTCTTAAACACTTTAAATTTCATCAGTATATTGAAGAATTTGGTCAGAATTAAAATCAGCATGTAATTTAGTTAGAAATGGACCAAGGTATTTTGATTTGCTGATTTTTGTGAAGGCCACAGTCTTCCTTGAGTAGCATACCTATTTCATCTTCAACAAACTGCTTACTCACCCCTCCTGTAGACCTGCGTACTAGCTTTCATTTACTTATCCCAATTCTTTTCCTTAGCTATTTTCTTTCTCCTTCATTGATTGATTGACTCTTTGGGAAAATTAATCCACCTAAAAATAACAGGGTACCTAACTAATGGAGATGAAAAGTCCAACATTGATCTACAGTGAAAGAATTTCTTTCTATTGTGATTTTTGACCAAACTAAAATTTCACCAATTGCTTTGCCTATTTCAAGGAGATAGAGGATGCTATGAAAATAGATGGGCTTTCATATCTGTGGGTTCTACATCCACTGATTCAATCAACCATGGATTGGAAGTAGTTTTTTAAAAATGCATCTGTACCAAACATGCACACTTTTTCCTTTTCAGTATTCCCTAACAATACAGTGTAATAACCGTTTACATTGCATTTACATTTTTAGGTAGTATAAGAAATCTAGAAATGATTTAAAGTACATGGGAAGATGCAGTTATAAGCAAATATCACACCATTTTATATAAGGAACTGGAAAGACTGCAGATTTTGGTATATGTAAGAGGTCCTGGAATTAAAACCCTCACAGGCACTGAGAGAGGACTATATATATTTGGGGGGGGGGGGCATGGAGTGGAGAAATAATCAAAAAGCAGTATGAGCTGGCCGTGGTGGTGCACGCCTGTAATCCCAGCAGCTGGGGAGGCTGAGGCAGGAGGATCATGGGTTCAAAGCCAGCCTCAGCATGGGCAAGGCACTAACCAACTCAGTGAGACCCTGTCTCTAAATAAAATACAAAATAGGGCTGGGTTGGGGATGTGGCTCAGTGGCCAAGTGCCCCTGAGTTCAATCCCCGGTTCAAAAAAAAAAAAAAAAAATGCAGCATGAAGTTAAAACCTAAAAGAATAGTACGTACATTAACATAGTAACAAAATCCAATTATTGCTAATAGTTTAAAAGTAATCTGGAGCTTCTCTAATAAACTGGAACAAAGATCAATTTCTGCAAAGTCCCTATAATACTTCAATACATGTACTACATTTCTCACTCATTTCTTGAATCTTGAAAAAGTAGGATGAAGGTAACATTACAGAACCTTTCAATCAACCCTAAGAGGATGGAGATATATATATATATATATATATATATATATATGAAACATCATAACATTCTCTCTCTTTTTTAGCAGTGCTGGGGATTGAACCTAGGTAGTACACTACCACTGAGCTACACCCTAGGCCCTTACCATTACCTTTGATAATGAAAAACCCAGAGCTCCATAATGAAAAGGAAAGAAGTGAGCATCAGAGAAAAATATCAATTACCATGGATACACACAATTCTAGATAAAAACATACTGCATGGACTTGGACCTTCCCTACCTCTATGGAACTATAAAGATGCCGGGAAAAGCTGTACTCGATGAGTAAGGCTGTGAAGTTCAACACAGCCAAGAGAAGCATTTTTAGCTGCTCTCTTTCTGGCCTATCACATACAAGCATCCATGACATGTTTTCCACCGTTTGTCCAGCATCTGCCAGAATTCCATCAAAGCGGTCCAACAGGTCCACCCAGTGATATAACTCGCACTGGAGAGAGAGGAGAAAGAGAATTTAAGAACATGAGAAAATCACACCGCATGAGGGCTTTGTTTACAAGAGACTGCTAAGCGTGACACCTAAGACAAATTGACTTCCCACCTTTGCCCATTTGAGAACATCATACTCTGGGGCTAAAACGGCAAAAGTTCATTGTTACATATCCATCAAGGTAACATACTACCACTGGTAAACATCACAAAAATCCCTAAAGATAGATCTACATAGGGAGAATCCTGACTACCTACATTGTGAAATCTATAATGACAAGGAATGTCCCCAGCAGAACCCATTTTATCCAAAATTCACTTTTAGAGTTGTCTAAAGACTTTTAAACTAAAAGTAAAAATTCAAGGACTATCTCGAACTCTTTACACAATGTACAAGCATTCCTCATTCTCAGCTACAGAATTTTCTTGGCAACCCATTCAGGATAAAAGTCACTGGTCTAGGGCTCATCTAGAAACATGTTAGATGCTACTTATTAAGTGCTGAATCAGACTACTCCACTATTATTTCTCTTTCCATAGTACACCCAAAATGATTTATCAGTACAGTGAGTTCTGTCTTTTGAGAGCTTAAATTCACATACCTTTCCAATGTTCCATGTTTTGATCTGCTGTAGTTCCAAGAGGAGCTGCTCATCATTACAAACTTTGAGTTTGTCTATTAAGGCTCTGCAGTCTGCAGGCTAAGAAAAACAAGAAAGAATACACAAAAGGTGCTTTGGAATGAGGAAGACTTGAGGGAGAAGAGGAGAAGTAACCCTTGAAACCACACAGTAACTTTTGCTTATGTGAAACTGGAAATTTGCCAGATGGTCACTTGGTTAAAATGGAACCCTTGTGAAGAAACACTACTTTTCTTTATGAAGAAACACTGCTTTCCCCCAACAAACCAACTATGTACTTAAAAAAAAAACCTGGATAAATCTACAAATGTAGACAAACTAGCTGGAAGGGTACAGAAAAAAGACAAAAGGAAACAAGCTAAACATCTACCTAAATAAAATTAAGGAATCTGGTCCATGGTCTGAAACAGTGCCTGGTGAGATATGTTGAAACAGAAACACTGAAAAGCCCAAGAGTTAAAGGAGAAATGTCAATGGCTATATTTTTCTGCAATAATAAATCCCTCCAACCACATGAGAACAAAGAGCTTCTGAATTTTATAAAATTAAAACACCATTCTTACTTGGAGTTCCCATTTACATACATTCCTGTTCTCCTGTATTGATGAATGGGATTGTCAGGTAAGGAGGAGGGGACTGAGTTTGCAGTAAATTTTCCAAAAATGGAAAGGAGAAAATGAGACAGGGGCTGTCAGGGAGAAGCATTCCATTAATGGATGGCAACTGGGAGAAGTGATTACACTTGTTCCTTAACTCTTAAAGGCAGTATGATGTCCTAGGAACATGCCCACATTTGGAACCAAACAAATTTGGGTTCAATTTTTTGTTTTATGTTTACTAAGCTGTTTGATCATGAGCAAGTCCAACCACTCAGCCAGTTTTCTTATCAGGAAAACAGATTTACTAGCTATGTTGGAGATGAAGTTCAAATATTTGCCACATACATAAAGTACTTATCTCATATAATAAAGAACTTATATGTTGAAAGGCAGCTCACTATTTCAAAAACCATGGGCTTTGAATCTCAGCATTCTTTTCTACAAAATGAAATAATACCACATATATATTCAGCAATGCTACTGCGAGATTTAAACTACAGTAAATGTATTTGTGGCATCTAATAGAATGTGGAATACAAAAATGACTTACAAAATGATGGTTTCCTTTAAGCCAAAACTCCCACTTTTCCTCCCCCTAAAGTAAACATTAAGATATATTTCAAATTTTTGTGATAATTAAATGTATATAAAATGTATGACACAAAATTCTTCCATAAATCAGGACTGGACTTTTACCTACAGGTTGGGAAGAGGTAAAGCACAGAGATAACATGAGAAATGTGAACCATTTGCTCACATGCAGTTTAGTTGTGCCTTCTAGATTTACTTTGGTCCAGTATCAAACGTACCACTTCCATTTCTAATGGAATGCAGCAATGCAAACCACATTCTATGATTATGTGGGTTAAATTATATCCATTTCATGATATATTATTGATGTCCCCAGGAATCAAGCATTCAGTTTTTAATAAGGCCCAGTAATAAGCTAGAATCTGACTTTTTTTAAAGTGTAAAACAAATATTGGCAGAGAATAGTATGGTCAAAACTCTAAGGGCTCTTAGCTGTGATTCTGCATAAGACTTGCCAAACGCACTACATAGCATCATTGGCTAACACTTAAGTCAAGCATATGGGTCTACTCAGTCTTAATGCACAACTGGCAGGGCATCTTGCATCATAGCCTGGACCTCTGAACAGAATCGTTTTTAGCTCCAGGTGTCACCAACATTTCAGCATTGCCCAATGAATTACCCAGTAAGTAGACCAAAACAGCAGGCCCACGTGTTGGCTCCAAATCCAAAAAGGCACCCCAAATGCCATTTTGCTTTCTTTATGGTGTGCAGCAACTTGCCACTCATTTTTGAAGAGACATTTCAATGTTCCCCACACTCCTTGACCTTTACAAACTCTCCTAAAGTGGCAGGCCCTCAAGCTTTCCCAGGGTTCATATCTGATTCTAGCACATATCTGAGCATCTAGGGTGCCTGTTTTTTCTGCTCACAAAGTCTAGTTAGCACAATAGCATATTTACCATCTTATCCATGCTACATAAATGCAAACAAGCCAGGAATGGTGGCACATGCATGTAATCCCAGTGACTTGGGAGGCCGAGGCAGGAGGATCATGAGTTCAAAGGTAGCCTCAACTTAGCACAGTCCTAAAGCAACACAGTTAGACCCTGACTCCAAATTTTTTTAAAAAAAAGGGCTGGGGATGTGGTTCACTACTTAAGCAGCACTGAATTCAATTCCTGGTACCACCTACCCGCCGCCTAGAAAGAAAAAAAACAAACGTGTGATTTTCCTTACTTATGGTAATGTCAATGATGACACTTGCTACTTGAATAGCTGTATATCATCAGAGTTTATGTTGATTTATTCCAATAAATATCAAATCTAGGGGAAAATTATCTTCATTGTTGCCCATATATAAAGTGATCAATTAAAAATCTTTCTTAAAAATAACAGTACTGGCCACAGTAAGGGAAACTGGGCCCTCTCATATGCAGCTTGAAAAAATGGGCAACTAAAGCCTTAAAAATACAGTCAGTGACTTGAATATTTCACTTCTAGGGTTTCATCCTGAGAAATTTGCTTGTATCTAGGGAGTATGCACCAGCAATCTGTATGTAATTGTGACTCCAAGAGCAATCTCTTACAATCCACTAAGTTAAAAAAATTAAAATTTGCATTTCTCTGATTATCTACAAGTTCCAACCTTTTTAGAAGTTTATTGGCTTTGTTTTTTTTCTGCAATGTCCCATGCCCATTTTTTCATTGGAATATTCATTTCTCCTATTGACTTAGTTACTAAACATTGGGTTATAAATATTTTCTGCAGTTTGACATGTGCTTCCTCCAGTCACAAGAGCTTTTTGAGGTATAAGTGGCATAGAAAAACAGGACTAATTAACATACACATTTTGGTGAGTTCAGATGTATCCACTCATGTTTTCACGACAACAATCCAGGTAATAAACATAGCCATCATTTCCAAGTTTCTCGCTGTGTGTTCTTATAAGAACACTTAACCATGACATTTATCCACTTGACAATATTCAAAGTACCCAATACCTTGCTGTTAATCATAGGCACCATATTCTGCAGCAGAGATCTGGAATTCACTCTTCTTGTATAACTGTGACTTTATATCCATTGAACAACTCCTCCCTAATCCCTCCCCATTCCCTGTTGCCGAAGTCCATACTTCTATTTTAAACTGTCCCTTTGTGACTGACTTATTTCACTTTTCATAGTACCTTCCAGGGGTTAATTTCAAAAAAATATTAAAAATTCCCATGCTCAATAAGAAAAAAAACCTCTCAACCCAATTTAAAAAATGGGCAAAGGCTGCCAGGAGCAGTGGTGCATGTCTATAATTCTAGCAACTTAGGGACTGAGACAGAAGTATCACAAGTTCAAGGCCCTTAGCAACTTATCAAGAATGTGGCTCAAAAGAAAAAATTTAAAAATGGCTTGGAATGGAGTTCAGCGGTTAAGCACCCCTGGGGATTCAATGCCCAGTACCAAAAGCCAAACAAAGAAATAAAACAACCCACACACAAAGGACTTAAATAGACATTTATCCAGGGAGAATGTATAAATGTCCAACAGGTATATCAGGATAATGCAAATCAAAACCATAATAAGATATTGCCTCACACCTGTTACAATAGTTATTGTCATTTGTTTTTTATTTTGGATACGGTATTTTACATTTCCATTATGATTTCTCTCATTTCCTTTAATTCTTGGAAAGGCAATCCCCACCCCAAGACCAGGTAAACATTCACCGATATTTTCTACTTCTCCTTTATCTAAATTCTTTTAATAATGTCTGCCTTTTGATTTATGTAGAATTTATTGAGGTGTAATAGTCCCCACCACCCAAGAGCCAAACCTCTGCCTATTACCATCCTTCCCCATAATATATAATGCCTATACTCTCATACACACTAAGATACTGTCCCTAATTTTCAAGTCTCTTATCAGTGGACTGTTACTCTGATGCCACTGTCTTTCTTTTGTAATTTTGATTTCTTGAGAATTTTCTTCTTGCTTTTCAGGTTCCAAAGATATTCTAGTACACAGTTGTCAAAACTTCTAGATGCCAAAACACATGAAAACCCAAATCAAAAGCAAATGAAAAATATACGCAACAGATGTGAAAATTAATCTCCCCCCATATATGGCATTTAGTAATAAGCACAGATATTCCAATTTCAAATATGAAATGAAAGGAAATAGATGACAAATTTAAAAAAATACATATTGAAGCAATGCAAGTTTGAAAAAGTGAAATCCTTTTCCCCCCACCTAGTAAATTCACAAAAATTTTAAGACAATTCATAATGCTAGCAAGGGTATGAGAAGAGACTATTTCTCATACTCATTGACACAACTGCCAAGCAAAAAGGGCAGAATAACTGTGGGTACACAAGCAGATTTTTTGAATATTCTAAGAAATATAGCAAAATGTTTTCAATGGTTACCCTGCAGTGATACTTGACAGAGGTTAGACTTCTTAAAAACACCCAAGTGACCTGTATCTATAAAATGAGCTCATTTATTATATGCCAGATACTAGGCTAAGCAACTGTCTCACATCAAAGATACAGGAACCACCAATCTCATTTTGTAGCAATGGACATGAGGTAGATTAATAAACTCAAAGCAACAGAAGTCTAGTAAGATTAAAACCCAGGTCTGATTGCAAAGCTTGTGATAACTGGAAAGGGAAATAGGTGTATGTGAGAATTTTCACACAATACTTCTTTAACCTCACAATGTGGTTCTTCTAGATAGCTGAAGGAATACTGAACTAAAGCTGGAACTTCTGCTCTTGACCTAGAATCAATTGATATGGACACCCAACACATAGGTTGAACTGAATTGTATGACTAAAAATTAGTAATAGGTGGGAACAGTGGTTCATGGAGACTGAGGCAGGAGGATCACATGGTCAAAGCCAGCCTCAGAAACTTAGTGACACCCTAAGCAACTTTGTGACACCCTGTTTCAAAATAAAAAATAAAAAGGTCTGGGGATGTGGCTCTGAGGTTACGCACCCTTGAGATCAATACTCAGTGCCAACCCCACCCAAAAGAAAACTAACAAAAAGAATCAGTAATTATACAGGTGAGGTGGCGCAGACATGTTATCCCAGAAATTTGAGAGGCTGAAGCAGGAGGATCCTAAATACAAGGCCAATCTCAGCAACTTAGTGAGACCCTAAGCAATCTGGCAAAACCATGTGTCAAAAAATAAAAAGGGCTGGGGCTATAGTTCAGTGGTAAAGCATCCCTGGGTTCAATCCCAGTCACTGCCCCTCAACCAAAAAATAAGCATCAGTAATAAAGGAAGTGAAAACACTGGCCTTGAGCTGGGTTTGTGACTCAGTGGTACAATGCCTGCCTACCATGTGTGAAGCACTGGGCTCAATTCTCAGTACCAAATATAAATAAATAAACGAATGAATGAATGAATAAATAAAGGTCCATCAATGACAAAAAAAAATAAAAAAAAAAAAAAACCACTGGCCTCAGTCCTAATAAGTTATATTCCTTGTGTAATTTTATCAAAATGGATTCTATCATGTATAATTAAGAACCAATAAAAAATAGGAAAAAAATCACTGAACTCAGAAGAAAATTAGTAGGTATTACCACTATCATTTTGTAAAAAACAAAACCAAGAATGACCCGCAAGCCAGGTGCAATTGCACACATGCGTGTAGTCCCAGCAGTTTGAGAGCCTGAGACAGGAAGATCAAGAGTTCAAAGCCAGCCTCAGCAAATGCAAGGCACTAGGGCTATGGTTGTGGCTCAGTGGTAAAGCACTTGCCAAGCATCTATGAGAGGCACTTGGTACCATTCTCAGCACCACATAAAAATTAAATAAATAAAGTTTGTTTGTTTGTTTGTTTTTTAAAGTGAGGTACTAAGCAACTCAATGAGACCCTGACTCTAAATAAAAATACAAAATACGGCTGGGGATGTGGCTCAGTGGTAGAGTGCCCATGAGTTCAATCCCTAGTACCAAAAAAAGAAAAGCTCCAAATGAAATCTGTTTCAAAACAAATTACTGGGTTTTTTCTTTTTCTTAATTGTTGTGATGGGACTCAAACCCAGGGTCTCACACATGCTAGGAAATTGCTCTACAATGATGCTCTTTATTCCCCCAGCACCACAAGTTGCTGTTTATTATACTTTGTATACGTAATGACATATTTAGAAGATCAGTATGATCACATACTGATCACAAAGACTATTTTTCTAAAATGAAAAAAACAGGCAAACTTTTGGATACTTACAGCCTCAGTAGGTGTCTTTTTCAGTTTAGTCCTGTCTACTTTCATGTTTTCAATTTTCTGCTTTATGATCTGAAAAAAACAATATCCAAAGAAGTTAGAACTTAAAAGTTGCAATCTTGAGCTCTACAAGCTTACACACACACAATACAGAATGAAAAGCATATGAAATGTATAAAAGTAACAACTAGAGTTACAATGCTATGCCAAATCATAGACACAGCTATGAGGCTGAGGGGGGAAAGAATCTCCTCAGGGGCCTGGGACTATAGCTCAATAGTAGAGCACTTGCTTCCCATGTGTGAAGCACTGGTTTCGATCCTCATTACAAGAAAGAAAGGAAAGAAAGATAGATGGATATTATGTCCATCCAGAACTAAAAAATACTTTTTAATAACCGTACACACTGTATTATTCCACTTTAAAAAAAAGAATCTCCTCAGATGAAACTAGCCTATATCCCTATGTTACACAAGCCTGAAGCCAAGTTAAGCCAAAACAATAAAATTTTCTTTCTTTTACAAGGATCTCAAACCCTTAGATGAAAATAAAAGTGTACAATGTTCACAACAACTAGGGATGGAAGAACTCACTACAGTTCTGCAATTTATTGTAAAACATAGCAATTTACCTCTAGAAATTTATCCAAAGAACATAGTAAGGATGCACACAAATATTTAACCACAAGAATTCATACTGTATGACCATATGTAATAGTGGAATATTTTTAAATGACCAAATATCCAAAAGAAAATTGGTTAAAAATGTAATTGTTATACAACTGCTAAAATACTGAATAAAATTTAAGAGGTGCTTGCAATAAAATTAAAAAGTTACAACATAAAACGTACAAAGTTTATATTGTAAAGAAAACAACTTAGCAAGGACATGCATCAAAATGTTAATTCATTGCAAAACAAGGATTATGTATGCATATTTTAGCAATATTCTTCTTTTACTGTTTTTAACCAATAAAAATATTAGTTGTGTCTTAAGAACAAAGGCAATACGTTATTTTTTAATTCTATCCTGAGCACAGAAAACAATCACTTTAATAAAGCCATATAATTTGGAGGTCTATAAGGCAGAGAAATAGCCTGATCGGACCACAGTACAATCTCTTAGTGATCTCTGAGGGTAGACAAATTTTCTCCCATTAGAAGGTACAACACATGCACAGAGGCAGAGGGACATTACGGATTCTTTATTAAAAATAAAAAGATTCTGTAAGTAACAAAGTACTTACTGTATAGCAATCACCCTCTGGAAGTCAAGGCCCTCCTACAAAGGAGGTTACCATAACATAAAAGTGGCAGAGTTTAAGACACAACTTTCTGGCAGCATTTGGCCCAAATTTAGTCCAATATATTCGGTACTTAAAAACAGCTTGTATTTGCCCATATAACATGTGTCCATTCAATCAATGGGCATTTAGTAAGAATTGGTGAAAAATCCAGAATATACTCTAATCCTGAAACATTTCAGTTTTGTTCAATTTCACTTATCTATTTTGTTATTGAGGATTGAAGCCAGGGGCCTGCTAACATCGAGCTGCATCCCCAGTGCTTTCTTTAACAAAATTTTGACACAGGGTCTTGCTGAATTGCTCAGGCTGGTCTCTAATTTGTAATCCTCTTGCCTCAACCTCCAAAGTCACTGGGATTACAGATGTGCATCACCAAGCCAAGCTAAGCTAAAACATTTTATTTTTAATTGAAATGATAACTGTACATATTAATGGAGTGCAATGTGCAATTTTGGTGCAGGCACACAATGTGTAATGATCAAATCCGGGTACTTAACATCCATTATTTCAAACAATTATCTATCTAAAACGTTTCTACAGAGAAAAAAAGATGTTTTCACTCTACAGTTGGTATTTGGGGTATTTAATTCAGGATTACATAACAAATTTACATGGGTGCAACTGTACACACCTGTAGTCCCAGCAGCTCCAGAGGCTGAAGCAGGAGGATCACAAGTTCAAAGTGAGCCTAAGCAACTTAGTGAGATCCTTTTTCAAAATAAAAGATAAAAGGGCTGGGGATGTGGCTCAGTAGTTAAGCACCCCTGGGTTCAATCCCCAGCACGGAGAAAAATACACACACACACACACACACCAAAAAACAAGAATAAAAAACCTTACCTTAGCAACTAATACAAAATGAACAAAACACCTGCTTCCAACTTCATCAATGCAGTGAAAACTATAAGCTATTTGTACACAAGCTATTTTTTTTCTTCTTTGTTTACAAAACTTACTACACCCACTGCTTATAGTAAGTGGCTGTCACATTATTGGGACTACAGTCATTTGCAGGGAAGCAATTAAACTGCCTCTGCTGCATGAAATAGCAATCAACCTCAACCCTACACCATACAAATAACTGATGCTTTCCCTTTAAGATCAGTAAATGATATCTGTTCCCATCACCTATTCAACAGTGTTTGAAGTTCTAGCCATTATAATATAGCATGAAAAGAAGATAACAGGTATACAGACAAGGAAGAAACAAAAAACTGCCCCTATCTGTAGACAATGGATTATTTGCACAGAAAAATCCCCAAAACATCTACCAAAAAACCTCTGCAGCTAAGGAATGATCTCAGCGGTCATAGGATACAAGATAAAACATAGAAAATGGATATATGGCATCCTATTAAAAATACACAATCACTCACAAATTATGAAACACCTAGTTGTAAATCTACAAAACATGCACAGGAAAGACATGCACACTGAAAACTAGAAAGGCTGATTTTAAAAAATAAAGATGATCTAAATATATGAAAATATCTAAGACACAACAATGGAGAAATGGCACCTCCTAAAATTTATGTGTGTGTTTAATATCTTTACTATACACAACCCCCAAGTTTTTTTTTGGAGGGGGTAAATAAACCTAGATAATACTAAAATGTCTATGGACAAAGGACCGACAATAGCTGACACAATTTTGTAAAAGAAAAAGTGTGATGAATCACACTATACATTTTGGGGGTTTAAAAATAGAAATCTATTATCTCACAGTTACTTTTTAAATTGAAAAGCTGGGCATGGTGATGCAGAACTGTAATCCCAGCAAATCAGGACACTGAGGCAGGAGGATCTCAAGTTTGAGGCCAGCATGGGCAACTTTGTGAAACGTTGTCTTGAATTTAAAAAAAAAAGAAGTATGGATGTAGCTCAGTGTTGACAAATAAAAATTACAAGTATTTATATGTTTAGAAATATGTATACATTGCAAATTGTCTAAATCAAGCTAATTAATGTATGTATTGCCTTACATACTTTTTGTAGTGAGAACACTGAAAATCTTCACTTGGCAGTTTTCATATACACAATACAGGGATATTAACAATAGTTACCATGTTGTCCAACAGATCTCCTGAATTCATTCCTCCTGACTGAAATTTTGTATACTTTGACCAACATTTCTCTATACCCAGCAAATCCTATTCTATTTCACTGCTATGTCACTCTACCCATTTTATAATTATTTTATATACATATGTATGCATTTGTATATATACACACATGTATACATATAAAGCAAGAATATATATTATTGACTGAAGAATAGCTAACACATATCAATGGGACAGACCAGAGAACACAGGAAGAGACCCATACAAATATGCCCAACTGTTTTTTCACATAGGTGAAAAAGCAATTCAAAGAAGACTATTTTATTTTACCAACAAAGGGTGCCAAAACAAGAAAACATCCATGGGTAAAAACGTTAACCTCCACCTAAGTTTCATAGTTTGCATAAAAATGAACTCAAAATGGATCAAAGACTTAAATGTAAAAAGAAAAATCTTACTGGAAGAAAAGATTAGCACACCATACATAGTGTCTATAATATATAAGACACTCAAAATCCAGTGGTGAAAAAATAAGCTACAAAAAGAGGTGAATTACCTCAAAACAATAAAGAGTATCTTAAAAAAAAGTATAACTAATATCATACTCAAGGGTGAGAAACTAGAAGTTTTCCCCCTAAGATCAGGAACAAGGCAAGGACAACCCATCATCACTGCTTTCTGACACTATATTAAAAGCCCTACTTAATGCATTAAGAGGACAGAAGAAAATGAAAGGGACCTAGATAGGGAAGACATAACACTGTCTTTTTTCACAGATGACATAATCATCTATGTACCCAAAGAGACAAAACAAAAAAAAAGCAATACTCGTGGAACTAGTAATTGATTATAGCAAGGTTTCAGGATATTAGGCTAATATATGAAAGTCAACTGCTTTACTAGCATTGAACAAGTGGAAATTAAAATGAAAAACAATATCATTTATATTAGTATCCAAAAATGCTTAGGCATAAATCTACCAAACTATGCACAAGATCACTATAAAACAATAATGAAAGAAACTGAATAACTAAATAAAACAGATTTCATGTCTATGGATAAGAATACTCAATACTGTCAAATTATCAGTTCTTCACTACTTGAGCTATATATTCAAAGAGTTTCTGACTAAAAATCTCAGGAAGTTATTTTGTTGATATTGACAAACTGATTCTAAATTTATACAGAAAGGCAAACACCTGGAAGGGACAACAAACAATAAGGAATAACGAGGCCGGAGTACTAACCCTAACGCTGCCTTCACAACTTATTATAAAGCCCCAGTAAACAAAAATGTGTGGTATTAGTGAGAGAACAAACAGATCAATGGAACAGAGCATAGAGCTCAAAACTAGACCACATAAATAAAGTCAACTATTCTTTGACACAGAAATAAAGGCAACATAAGGATGAAAGTAAATCTTTCCAACAAATAGTGCTGGAATAACTGGACATCCATATGCAAAAAGAAATCTAGACCCTTAACACTCAAATTATTCACAAAAGTTAACTCAAAGTAGATCATAGATCTGAATATAAAATGCAAAATTAGATTTCTCCTAGATTACAAGGTTAACAAAGAAGAAAATCTAGGTGACATAGGGTTTCATGATGACTATTTAGATATATACAAAGCACTATCATCCATGAAAGCAAGAATTTTAAACACAACCTCATTAAAATTACTATCTTCTTTGCTGAAAAAAAAACACTGTAAAGAGAATAAAATGATAAGCCCTGACAGGAGAAAATATTTTCAAAGACACATACAGGACTGTTATCCAAAATACACAAAGAACTCTGAAAACAATAAGTAATAAGCCAATCAAAAAGTGGGTCAAAGACCTTAACAAACATCTCAAAGACAAACGGATGACAAATAAGCATATGAAATGATACTCCACATCATAGTCATCAGGAAAATGTAAATTAAAACAACAAAAGAGATACCACTATACACCTATTACAATAGGCAAATCCAGAACAATGACACTAATAACACAGAATGCTGGCAAGGATATGGAACAGCTCTCATTCATTCATTGCTGGTGGGAGTGCAAAATGGTACAGCTATTTTGGAAGATAGATTTTTACAAAAGTAAAGAGTCTTACCATATGACTCAGTCATCACACTACTTGGTATTTATCCAAACAAAATAAAAACTTGTATCCACACAAACACCTGTGCACAACTGTTTCTAGTAGCTTAAATAATTGTCAAAACTTGGAAGCAACCAAGATGTCTTTTCATAGATAAATGAACTGTGGTATATCCAGACAATGGAATATTATTCTGTACTAAAAAGAAATGGCCTAGCAAGCCAAAAACAGACATAAAGGAAACTTAAATTCATATAACCAACTGAAATACATCAATTTGAAAAAAGGCTGCATACATACTAAATGCCTCCAAGTACGTGACATTCTGGAAAAGAAAAAGTTATGGAAACAGTTAAAACTCCAGTGGTTCCAAGGGCTTAGTAGAGAGAGAGGGATGACTGAGGTGGGGAACTTAGGATTTTTAAGGCAAATTATTCCATGATACTATAATGGTGGATACACATTGTTATAAATGTATCCAAACCCAAAAAAGTACAAGGTGTAAACACTAATTAAACTGTTTAAACAGTAATTTAAACTGTGATCAATGTAAGTTCACCATTTGTAACAAATACATCACCCCAGGGAAGGAATGCTGATAATGGAGGAGGTATTCACATGTGGGGGCAGGAGGTATACTGTAAATTTCTGTATCTTCTGCCCAATTTTGCTGATGCGAACTAAAACCACACTGAGATTTTATCTTACTCCAGTTGGGATGGCAATCAACAAATACATATAACAAATGCTAGGGAGACTGAGTGGAAAAGGAACACACATTGCTGGTGGGACTGAAAAATCAGTACAACCACTATGGAAAGTCCTCAAAAGACAAAGAATGGAACCACCATGTGATCCTAGGCTCCCATTCCTTAGGATTTGTCCAAAGGAACTAAAATCAGCACACTATTGCAATACACGTACACCAATGTAACAGCAGCACAATTCACAATAGCCAAGTTATGGAACCAGCCTGAGCAGATCAACAGATGAATGGACAAAGAAAATGTGGTATAAACTTGCAGTAAAAGTTTTAGCCAAAAAGAATAATGAAATTTGGGCATTTGCTGGTAAATCGATGGAAATGGAGAATATCATGCTAAGTGAAATAAGCCAAACTCAGAAAGTCAAATGTTTTCTCCTATTCAGAAGATAGCCAAAAAAGGGATCACACCAAAATAAGAAAAAATAGTAGAGTAGAGGAAGGGGATAAGGGAGAGGAGGAGTAGATGGGGAGGTACTAGGGAATGAACTTGATCAAATTACATTATGTGGATGGATGAATGTCACAATGAATCCCACTGCTATATATAATTATAATGCACCAAATAAAAATTATAAAAGTAAAATCTATTAAAAACAATCCTCAATTCACTCAATCAAACAAAAGCAATAAGTGATATATGCACTGAAATAGGCAAATCACCACAATTTTAATGGCTTTTAAAAAACACAGATGAGGTTACTGGTAAATCTTCACATAAATAAGCATCTTGCTCTAGGTAAAATTGTTTTGACTAAAGCATATTGTACAAACAGTAAGACTGGCTAAGACAGAAAAGTAATTTACTAGGATATCTGACAGCTTACAGAATTGAGGGGAGGCTAGAGATCCACATTCAGAATATGGGATGGACCCAAGGAAGTTAGGCAGTCTGCAACTACAGTCAAGCACCCCTCACAGAAGCAGCTCAGCTGGTGTTTCTGCTGCCAACACCAGACTCTGGATGCCTACAAACTGCTACTGGTCACAAAAGGGTTTGTAGATTGTCTCAGGTTATTTACATCAGTGGCTCTATACTATAAGTACAAAGTGTGAGCATCTGATATACCTAATTTTTAAAAAAAAGCCAAAACAAATGAATGAGCAAACACAAATGTCCCCATAACAAGTATAAAGCTAACCTGGTTTCTATAATTCTATTGCAAGAAATATTTAGTTTCAAAACCAAAGACAGCATTGTCCTTGAGACATCAATTAAGAAAATTCAGAAGTTTTATCCCCAATTGTTATATTTCTATGCTGGTTTCACAGTGGGAGGGGAGAATATTTTTGAGTGTTCACTATAATCCAGACTATAATCCAAAGTGTGTTAGAGCATCTTGCTGCATAATTTGGGAATGTTACAAACAGAATTTCCTTTCCTCTAAGACCGTCACAAAGCTGAATGATATTAATAGTTCAAAGAAATCTTAGGTAAAGGAAGCTTATTAGGAGACAGAACATACTTTCAAGTCTACCAATTCAAGTATTTCAACGAATAAACTTGAGACGTGTTGCTCAGCAGGTGCATGTGATATTCTGTCATGCAATCCTCAACCCTCAAGCCACATTTTGTCCTGATTTACAGATAGCAAACTGAGGCTAAGAGAAAAGTACCTTGCCTGGTTAATAAATGCTGGCATAAAGTAAATATTTTCAGATGAAAATATAAATCTGTGACAGACCCGTATACAGTGTTAGATCCTATTGTGCAAAAAATTATTTCAAGAGAAGAGGCTGGGGTACAAAGTGAAAAGCTAAGTTATCAATCTCACTGATAAAAAGAATGAGCCACCTTCTAGTAGTTAAACAGGTGAAACCACCATTACATTAAAAAAAAAAACTCTAAAAAAAAGTAGTTTGAAACAAATCCCTGGGAATGGTCACTGCCTTTGGTCTGAATCAGAACTCTAAGCACTAAGCAATCACTGTGTGTAATAAATATTTCTTCCTAAACTTAGGTTAGGAAGAAACTTAACCAACTTTAAGAAAACGAACTATTAAAACTCACCATCCATAACTATTTTACCATTACTAAAATATTTCTATTTAATTGAGCATTTATGTTTTCAATTCCTCATTCCTCAACTTTCCCTTACCTTTGAGGTATTAATTTTATTTTGCAGTTTATATCAGGAACAAATGTGCACAAATATACTGAGGGAGTCACTCCTTTAAAGGGTGATTTATTCTGTAGCTATCACCACCAAGTGATAAAATTTAGAAATGTCTTTCAGTACTGAATCAGAATAAGGGCAGAGGATATCCAGTTCCCAAATCTGACTCAATAGCACGAGTGTAATGGTAGACTAGCCTTACTACTCAAAGTCAGCACTGACATTAGGACCCACTCAGACTTGAGGATTCAGAATCTGCACTTTAACAAAATCCTTAGATGATTCAAATATTAAAGTTTGAGAAGTACTAGATAAGAATACAGTACACCTGGATGAGAATCCCTGCTCTATCACTTACTCACTACATGACCATAGACAAATTCACCTGTGTGTTTGTTTCTTCAACTGAAACAGGAATAACTAATTTCACCAATTCTGTTCTCAATCTATTCTCCAGACAGCAGCAATAGTAATCTTAAAACATAAATCAGATCATGTTATTTCCATGATTAAAATCTTTCAATGGTTTCCCCAACTGTATACAAATTCTAACCATGACTCAGGGAGGCCTGGGATGATATGGCCCTTAGAACTCTCTCTCCATTCCTTTCTCTCTGTACAACCACATTAGTCTTTCTATTTAGTGCATGGAAATGCTCTAAGTCCTTTCTGGCCTATACTCCACTACGAGTACTGTTCCCATTGGACTGTTTTTGCCTCCCTCCCTACTAGTTCCATTTGAGGAACTGACATTCAAACTAACACTCAAGTCTTCCCAAGGCAATCCACCTAATGCTGGTCCCCTTGCTCTTTTTCTTTTACAGTACCCTTCTCATCTCTTTCATAATATGTATCAACTGTGATTACTGGTCTGACTTCTTACAATGTTAACCTCAGCACCTAGTACCTTATTTTCCATGATAGGTATGCAAATTTTTGTAGAATGGAGTTCAGGAAAAAAGTATGCACTGAAAATGAAGCCTGTGATTGTCAGCATACAGTACAGTACTTGAAGACATGGGTCCAGAGATGACTGCTCACAGAGAAGGTAGGTAGAAAGCCCACAAGAGCTACATGTTTTAGCACTTAATGGGTAAGGCAAAGGAGGAGAACCAGCAACAGAGAAGCTGGCATTGAAGTAAGAGCAAAACCAGTTAATCATGGTATCATGAAAGACAGTAGATGGTAAAAGTGATTAACTGGATTAAATGTCAAAATGAGATAAATGCACAGAGAAATGTGCACTGGAATTGGACATAACCTGAGAAGTGATGGGGTATGATAGAAATGGAAGCCAGACTGGTGTGAGGAAGCATAGATGGCATGTGTAGATGTTTTCTGAAAAGGATGGTTATAAAGGGAAGCAGAATACTAGGGAACTCATTGAAAGAAAGGAATGGGGGTGAAAGGAAGGGGGGGACACTAGTAAATTTTTAAAATGGATTCAAATTATCTTGTAGGGGAGATCACTGAAGAGTCCCTAAGAAACTTGGAGACAGAGAAGCATTTAGTTTTTCATTATTTCTCCTTAAAATGGGTTCTGAACAGCCCAAATGCTATCCAGAATTAGCACAATCATCTCCCTAACCTCTTAAATCTTGACTGGGTAACCCTTTGTATGTGCTTTCACAGCACTCTGTACATATCAGTTCCCAGATTATTGAGAAAATGTCTGCCAAAAGGTGAAGACGAAAAAACCTAAGGGCAGAAATATACATTATCAGTAGCTGCCTGTAGGTGGCAGAACAAAACAGTTTTATTCATACTTCATGCTTTTCAGATCCTTCCAAATATTCTTTAAGTCATAATCCACTTATCATCGGAATTTTTTCTTTTGTAAAATTTTTCTTAAGGAAGAAAACAGTGGCCCCTGAGCCTAAGGACATACACCAAATTAAAAACAGTACCATCTAAACAAATGCCTTGGATTAGCTGCCATTAGAGCTTTTCACACAGGAAGCATTCAATTTGTACAGATCTGATCAATTATTGGTATCACACAGATGCATGGGAATGGGGATGAATCAAAATCAGCCTAAAATTCCCACTGAAATTGTGGAAAAGCATTAGGAGACTTTGAAAAAACAACAACACTTGGAGGACACTAAACTCCAATGTCCCACATAGCAAAATACTTGATTTTTTTTTTTGGCCTTGCAATGATTCTGTCTCTTTGTAGTGTCTGAAAGTAAATTCAGGTGGGAGCTGTCCTGACCATCCATATGTCAGAAAGAAGCGAGATGAATCTTGGAACCCAGCTTGCGATTCACTATTACAGAGGCAAAGACATAACTGACTTCTGATCACCTACATCAATATCCAGTCAGCAAATATTTGGAGAACCATTTATGATCACAGCAATAGGTAACTTTATTCTATATCTACCATGCATTATCTCTAATCCTTATAACATGGAGATGAAGACTGTGCCCAGTTCACTAGGGCCAAAAGTGGCCACATAGCTAGTTAAATGGAAGAACCGGGATAAAAACACAAATTTGTCCCACAACTCTACAGTGCACATAATATCTATTTACACAGTCAACCCTATGACCACCTCTCCTATAGATACCAGTCTTCCTATTCTCAGCCACATAAAACATGACTCTTATTGGTGCCCTGAAGATTACTGACCTACATTCTACTGGGAACTGATAGCAAGATGTAATAATAAAGCAACATTAGAATAACCCTGACTCACCCAAGACAAATCTGGAAAATATCTGCAGAAATACGACGACAGTATCTCATTTACAATCCAAATATACTACACCTCAGATGAAGTGTGCATGCTTGCTCAGAGTTCTTTGCACTGCAGTATTATCATGCAAAGAAAATATGGGAAGGAATACCGAGAAAGTGAAATCAGAAACTTTCAAAATTGACTATGAAGGTGAGAATGTTAACTGAGAACACATTCCAGCCATATCCTCTACAGTCCTAGGAAGCAGCAGATGTGGGAATTATCCTTCTGGCCATTTACTCCCAATTACTTAAAGAAACTGGCATCAAAACAACTAGTCAACAGAATACAGGGCTCACCAAAGTTGTAGATTATCAGTTTGCTGCTGGAGAGGAAATGAGCATGCTTAGCATTCTCAACAAAAAATAAAAACAGCAATGCCCAAGTTTTGGGTTATATACATGAAGGAGGAAAGGAGGAATTCTTGTCTCTACAACTTTAAATTGATGTTCTGGAATAGTCCCTTTAAGAATCTGTCTCCAATACCCTTCCCTATTTGCTGCCAGACTTGGTGTAAAAGATCAATTATATCAATCCCCGGCACCACATGCACAAAAAAGATCAATTTTAACAATGACTGGTATTTTTTATCTTATCACATCTGTTTCAAAGATACAAGTGCTTTCTCCGCCTTTCCCATTTCTAACAGAAAATGAAGAAATCAGTCTTTAAACCAATATTCTACTCGTATTTCAAGAACCCACAGAAAAGCTGGCCCCATTCTAAAAGGTGAATTAAACAGAAAAGGCCATAGGCAGCATTCAGTGACTTCAGAAAAACATCTTCATCTGTCAGAAGTCAAATTACTTAAAAATTAGCTTTAAAAAGATTACTTCACCTGAGACTTATTTTGAAAAATAAAGATGCCTGGTGACACAAATATCTAACTCAAATCTAAGGCAGGGACTGTTTAATTTTTTTTCAAGCAGTACAGGTTATTTGGCTACACAGGCCAGCCTTGGGAGCAAATGCATTAGGAATTTGTATTAAAATGACTGTTGAAGGCAGGTGACAATTACATGGGCATTCATTATACTATTTTCTATTTTGGTATATGTTTGGCAATCATGTATATGAAAGAAATTTTAAATTAAGATTTTATCCTGTCAGATCTTTTCATTCCCATCCTCTACACTGCTGCCAGAGCAATCCTTCTAAAACTCAAAATTTACCTACAAACACAAATTCTTTACCTAATCCAGCATCTGAGACCTCTAGGGCTTAGTTCCCTGCCTACTTCCTACCAGCGACATATTACATTATACTCCAGTAGGCCTCCCTGCATGCTTTAGCCATGTAAAGCTTTTTAGTTTTTCAAACACTTAAAGAGTTGATACCTCGACTCACTGCTTTCCACCAAAATGGCTGCTCCCTGTATATCCCCTAAAGTTCAACTTAAGACACCTCTCCTCTATGGAGTCTGTTGAGATCTTCCCTCCCCCAGAGCACAACTGACCCCCTCAAGAGGGCACCCATGATATCCTGCAAATATAACCTCAATCAACACACACCTCTTTACTAAGTGGAACTATGTCATATTTGCCTTTATATTCCTGTCACCAACAGAGGAACTGTCACTTAAAAAATGGATATTCAGGGCTGGCTGGGGCTCAGTGGTAGTAGAGTGTTTGTCGAGCATGTGTGAGACACTGGGTTCGATTCTCAGCACCACATGTAAATAAACAAAATAAAGGTCCATCAAATACTAAAAAAAAAAATTTAAAAAAAGGATATTTAGTAAATACTAAACAAAGCTAAAATAAATCCAAGTTACATCAAACTCTCCTGGTGAAATTTTGCCAGGTGCAGTGGCGCACGCCTGTAATCCCAGCGGCTTGGGAGGCTGAGGCAGGAGAATCACGAGTTCAAAGCCAGCCTCAGCAACTTAGTGAGGCCCTAAGCAACTCGGTGAGACCCTGTCTCTAATAAAATACAAAATAGGACTGGGGATGTGGCTCAGTGGTGGAGTGCCCCTGGGTTCAATCCCTAGTACCAAAAAAAAAAAAATTGTATGCAGGGCACTGAGATAGGTACTATGAGATTTCCAGGTATACAGAAATGTAGAAAATAAGGGGAACCAGAAGACTGGAAACAATAGTAACACAAAGGAAGAAAGTCAGTATACAAAAAACACAACAAAATTGCATCTTTCTTCTAATAGCCAAAGCTGAAAACACAAATCACAAGACTGACACAGCAATAAACCCTTACCCAACATAAACCATGATCCTCTTGCCTTTTAACATTTTGGGGTGCTGCAATTCACAATAGCCAAACTATGGAACCAACCTAGGTGTCCATCAGTGAATGAATGCATAAAGAAATTGTGGTAAATATATATTTACAATGGAACTTTTCGGCCATAAAGGAAAATGAAATTATGGCATTTCCAAGAAAATGGATGGAAATTGAGACCATTATGTTAAGTGAAATAAGTCAAACTCAGAAGGTTAGTGGAGGTATATTTTCATGCATATGCAGAAACTAGAGAGGAAAAAGTAAAAGGTGAGGGTGGATCTCAGGTAAATCAAAGGGAATCAATAGAGAAAAGGGACTAGGAGGTGGGAAGAAGGGGTAAGTGCTGGGGAGTTTTAATGGTCAAATTATACTGTCATATTGTGTGCATGTACTATTATGTAACAAATCCCACCATTATGTACAACCATAATCCACCAATAAAAAAGATGGAAAAAATGTTTGGGGTGTTGTGAGTGTAGCTCAGTGGGAGAGCACTTGCTTAGCATTCATGAGGCCCAGGATTCCAAATCCAGGACCACAAAGATTGGATTTTTATAGATTAAATTTGCATAAAGCAGAACATACCTTTAGCAAAACAATGAGCCTAGTTTTCTCCTTGGGCCAAAGTACAGAAAAATATCTACTAGGAAATATAAGAAAACACAACAAAGCAATCTGGACATAATCTTAATGACACAGAGAAAAATATACGTAGAGAGAGAAATTGTTAGATTTCATCGCCCTTTAATATAGGACCATTATCAAACCCCTGAAATTCTATGGAAAATTTTGCAGGTATATTTTTCCCACAAATGGTCAATAGTTTCATTGGCTTCTTAAAGGGATCCATAACTTGAAACACCTGAAAGAAAGTTAAGACACTATATGTATGCTTAGCCAGTACAATATTTTCACTTGTACTTTCCTATGATTTATGAAGAATAGTATATAGTCTTTTCCCAAAAGCCACATAAGCTACTAATGAATACAATAAAGAAAGGGGAACCAAAGAAACAGAATTTTAAACCTTTTGCAATATTTAGCTCCAATTCTCTTAAGTTCTTAGTTTTACAGAGAAACAAGTTCCATCTCAAAAGATCAAACCTGCTATATATAATGGGGGAATCTATATGCCTAGATTAAGCCCTCTATTCCTATATTCTTGAAAAAGGTGGATAAAAAGCAAAGATCTTGCTGGATTAAATTGGATTTCTAAATATAGGTTTTACATGCCTTAATGGTTTCTGACAAAAGTTTTATTTATATGGAAGGAGAACTTTCAATGATGTATTTATTTGCTTCAATCCATGTGGATTGCTTTTTTTAATAATTAAAGGAAGAGAGTGAGGAACACTACTGGAAACAAATAAAAATGAAGTAGAAGACAATAGCACCAATGAAAAGGCCTGGGAAGCAAACAGATCTGGGCTTAAATTCCATATACTAGCTGTATGAGCTTAGACAAGATACTGTTCCTAACTCAGTCACTTGATAAAATAACAGTGTATGTCATAGGATTGGACCTGTCAAAGAGTAAACCATTACTGTTCCTTGTTCTGTTCCACTCAGCTCCACATTAATCTAAGGGCAGCAACCTTTTGCCAGATAGTCTATGGATAAATACATACAAATCTGATCAAAAGCAAAGAAGAGCTGTTTTAACCTTTCTACCCATTTACCACATATGAAGAACATACAGTATATGTAAATCTCCAGATTGTTATCCCAAAGTGCTGATATTAACTAAAAGTTAAACTGAAAGCAATGAGATTGGGAGGCTTCAGTCTCATTCTCAAATTACAGTTCTCCAAAGGTTAAATATTGTCTACTAAATAATGTGTAGGCTTTGTGCTTGCTTCAGCAGCACATATACTAAAAGTAGAATGACACGGAGATTACCATGGCTCCTGCACAAGGATGACACACAAATTTGTAAAGTGTTCCATATTTTTTAAATAAAAAAAATAATGTGTAGGCCAGGTGACAATCAAAAATATTAACTGGATCAGCTATTTTGGGCTGGTACAAATGAATATGGAAGGAAAAAAATATTTTGCATGTTTTAAAAGAGCAAATTATTTTTAGTAATTATTAATGAGGCAGCAAACTCATTTTGATCAAAATAATTCCAACTTCTCAGGTTTGTTGAGGATTAAATGAGTTCATTGATGAGAAAGTTGTAGAACAAAGACTTTAAAATTAAACATACTGCCAAGCATTGTGGCACATGCCTGTTAATCCCAGCAACATGGAAGGCTGAGGCAGGAGAATCATTGAGGCCAGCCTCAGCAACTTAGCAAGTTTCAAAATAGAAAACAATAGGGGGCTGAGTTGTGGCTCAGTGGTAGAGAGCTTGCCTAGCATGTGTGAGGCACTGGGTTCGATCCTCAGCACCACATAAAAATCAATAAACAAAATAAAGGTGTCTGTCTACAACTAAATTTAAAAAAAAAAACAATAAAGGACTGGGAATATAGCTCAGGGGTAAAGTGCATGTGGGTTCAATTCCCAGTACCAACAGTAATCTCAATATACATATAGACAAAAATGGTCTCTGTTACTGATTGAACAACGTCATGCATAGCATAGCACATAGCAATTTCATATTTTACGCAATGTGGCCAATCTGTCACTTTAAAATATTTATATCTATTACGTGAAAGGTGCGTGCAGTATGCAAAGGTACTATAGTTCTCAGCCACCACTGGCTTTGTGACTTCAGAATAATTTGGGCCTCAAGCAATTACAAACAATAATTAAGATCCCTTAAAACAGTATCTATGTAATGGTTTGCTTTCAACCCAAACAAATGTTGAGTATTAAACATAAAAAAATCTGAATTTTTCTCCAAAACTAAAAAGCTTAAAAATAAGCAAGTTTTCTACTTGGCACAAAGTCCAAACCTTTTAAAAAAAACTATACTTTTCAATATAATTCATTTTTAAGTGCAGCACATCTTTAAAGATCAGTTTTTCCCAGGATAAAAAATAGGAGTTAATAGGTCACCATTTGGACCAATAAAACATAACCAATTTACAACAGTACTTAAACATAGAAAGTCAAATTTGAAAAATATTAGAAGACAATAAAGGGAAATATTCTGATAATCTTGACAGAGAAAGGGCCTTCCAAGAAAAGCCATACAATAAAGAAATCGTTAAAAATGAGATATTATACAAAAATTCCAAATAATACACAAAAAATATTTGCAAGAGGATAAAGAAAGGTTGTTTCTAATAAACAAAGGATTCTCCAAACAGACAAATAATTCAACTGAAAACTAAGTGAAGGAGCATGAATTTGCAATCTGCAGATAATTACATTTGCTCATCCTCACTAGAAGTTAGAAAAATGCTAATCAAAGCAAGGAGGTGCTATTTCCCACTCACCAGACTGGATAAAATTAAAAAGATAAAAAATATCCAGCTTTGGCAGGTAAAAGTAGAGAACAGGGTACTCAGAAATACTGTCAGTGGGAATGTTAATTCAATAGTCTTTTTTAAGCATCATTTTACAAGTACCTGTAAAAATTTAAATTGATGTCACCCTCTGATCCAGGAACTCTATCTTTGTATGACTCAACAACAGGGAATGATTAAATTACAGAGATTCATACTTTGGCATGCAGAGCAGCCATTAAAGGAATGGAGTCAAGCCATGTGTATTAGCATATAAAATGCATGTAATTCATAAATGGATATGCATAGCATATAGCAGATATAAAATCATATTACAAATTGTTAACAGAGATACTTCTGAAGTAATAAAAGTAGACTAGTATTTTGGGGGAGGATTATTTTAAGTGAAATATTTACTGTTGTTGATTTTTTAAAATAGCAAACATGGTATATTTGCAAACAGCTAAAAAGGAAAGAGAAAAAGAGCTTAGAAAATTTCTGGGTTTTCTGCTTGTGTGTTTTTTGTGGTACTAGGGAATGGAACCCAAGGTGTATGCTAGGCAAACCCTCCGCCACTGAGCTATATCCCCAACCCAGAAAACATCATTTAAATTTGAAGTTTTACAAGCAAGAAATTCAATCCCATCTACTGGTTATGGCATCCATATTTATGCATGAAAACACAGAACCAAATCAAATTGTCCCAAGACAGAGCTCCAAATTGACCTCATGTTGGAAAGTTAAAAACCACAGTCAAAAGGACAAAAAAAACCCTGAGCTTTCTTTGCACTTTTCCCTTTCTCATGTAGCTTTGTACTTTTTAAAATTAAACTTTCCCCATTTGGGGGGTAACTTTCTTACAAAAATGGGGCCACTTATTCTGTACTTTTATGGATAACACCTGATGGCACATTTAGAAATACAGACAAGTTCTGTACATTCATATGTTTGTCACTTAACACCGGGGCTATGGTATGAGGAAAAAATGCCAACACAGGGATTTCACTGATGTGCAAAACATCCTACAGTGTATTTACTAATATGGCTACAATATCAGAAGGCAATATAATCTTATGGGACCACTGTTATATATGTGATCTATCATTGACTGAAACATTGCTATTCGGTACACAGCTATCACCAGTTTTGCTGGAGGCAGAGATCTGAATTCATTCATTCGTGAAGGCAATCTGCTTTTACCTTTTGAATCAAAAAAAGAGAGAAAAAGAGAGAGAGAGAGAATGAAAAGGAGAGAAAGAGGAAAATAAAAAATAAGTTCTTGATATAAAAAGTTGTTTTCAGGCTGGGGATAAAACTCAGTTCATAGAGTGCTTGCCTGTCAAGCACAAGGCCCTGGGTTCAATCCCCAGCACTGCAAAAAAAAAAAAAAAAAGGTTGTTTTCAAGTGATGTCTTCCTCTCTCCAGACTATTTTTTTCATGGTGATGGTTTTGAGCCTGGGTCCTCTCCCATGCTAGGGAATCACTCTAGCACTGAGCTACACACTCAAGCTTTTTTTTTGGTACCAGGAATTTAACCCAGGGGTGTTTTACCATTGAGCCACATGCTCAGCCCTTTTTATTTTGACACTGGGTCTCACCAAATTGCTTAGGGCCTTACAGGTTGCTGAGGCTGGCCTTGAAATTGTGATCCTCTTGCCTCAGTCTCTCAAGCCGCTTGGACTACAGGCATGTGCCACTGGGCCCAGCCTATTTTTTGATGATACTGACCTCATCAAGACATTTAAGGGAATTTAAAGAGTAGGAACCTAGACTCCAGAGATGTGAAGACATTCCACTCTGGAGGAGTGGAATGCGAAATATGGAAATCAGATACAGTTGGATAGAGAGCCATCCATATAGCAATGACACTGGATATAGCCAGGTTTGTTCTTCTGCATTACTAATTTATCAAGGTTTTCCTTTTTTAAATTTTTTTTTTGTAGTTGTAGATGGGACAGCATGCCTTCATTTTATATGTTTACTTTTATGCAGTGCTAAGGGTCGAACCCAGTGCTTCACACATGCTAGGCAAGCACCTTGCTACTGAACTATAGCCCCAGCCCCAAGGTTTTTCTTGAGGTACTATAATACTGTAAATAATCACAGATCACATAAACACTGTGTAAAGTGCAGGAAAGCCTTTCTAAAAGGCAATCTGGCAATACTTGTCAAAAGCCTTAAGTTTTTACATTCCAGTTCTGGAAATTTCTTAAGGAAATAAACATGAATACCATGTATTAGGATGACCTAAGCTTTGCTTATTCATTCAAGACTTACTGAATACCTACTGTGTATAGGGAAGCACTGTTTAAGATCATGAAAAACTGGAATTTAAAAGTTTGAACATAGGGAGCTGGTTAAATAAATTATGAATCATAAGTAACTCAGAATATAATGCAACCATTAAAATACTAGAGAAGTATACATAATGGCATTGATAGGGAACAGATCATTATTTTAACTGGAAACAACAAACTTTAAAATGCTCTTTTGGGGGGGGTAAAGCTATAGCTCAGTTGTAGAGCACATGCTTTTCATGATGTGGCCCTGGAGTTCCACCTCCAGTACCACAAAATAAGCAAATTCAAAAAATAAAAATACCATTTCTACAGTGGTTTGGAGGAAACAACTTAAAAAGACATTTTGGGGACTACTAAGAAAATCTGAATGTGGACTGAACATTACATATTATTAAGAAAAATAAATTCTCTAGGTAATAATGATATTATGGTTTTATAATGTTCTTCTTTGAAAGGATTTAAGGATTAAGTGTCATCTTTATGTCATATGATTCAGAAAAATTCAAACATATGTACAGTTGGTGCTTTTTATACTTGGATTCAGCAACGAACCACAGATAAAAAATATCTGAAGAAAAAAATCTTGTCTCCACAGAATGTGTGTAATTATTTTTCTTATAAATATGGTATAACTATTTACATACTATCAGATAGTATAAGTAATTTAGAGATGTGAGGATATGCATAATTGATATACAAATGTCACACCATTTCTTACAAGGAACTTGGGCATCTGTGAATTTTGGAATTCCAGGGGGGTGTGTACTAGGAACTCCTCACCCCCAGATACAAAGGGGCATATTTTTCATCATCAATGTTATGTTTATTTCTACAATCATGAAGAACTTTACTTGTAAAAATCGGAAGTCTTCAAATAAGTAACTATAAAATGAATATACAAAAAGCCCCATTCCCAAACCCTTCTTACCAAATGATTTTACAAACTCTAAGAACTATAAAAATGCAATGTTACTTAAGTAATAACAGATCTTTGTGAGGATATTATATAGTTTTTAAACTTTTACTTAAATGAATAATCATACCCTTCCAAGAGTATAAAACTTGTGGCAAACTGATTGAAATGAATGCAGGAGGGAGAGGAAATACTAGATACAAAAAAGTATTCGGGCTGGAGTTGTAACTCAGCAGTAGAGCATTTGCCTGGCATGTATGAGGCCCTGGGTTTGATCTCAGCACCACATATAAATAAAAGATCCACTGACAACTAAAGCAAAATATTTTAAAAAATTATTCTCCCTTTACCTATGTTACCTCTCCGAAAGACTTGAGGCAAAAATAATGTTAAAAAAGACCAATTACTAGGGAAACTAAGACGAGGATCACAAATTTGAGCCAGGCTTGGCAACTTAGCGAGACATTGTCCTAAAAGAAAAAAAAAAAAAGGGCTGGGGTTGTAACTCAGTAGCAGATCATTCCTGGGTTCAATCCCCAGTGGGGGGCGGGGGGAATCAATTCTGGAGGAGGAGGTATGGAAAGGTTTTTTTTGTTTGTTTGTTTGTTTTTAATACTGCCCTCTGTAGTTTTCAGTATATTTTAAATGTCTCAAAAATAGAATGTAAACATTATAAAAAAGGTACAATCCCCTTTGACCACTCCTCCCCCTCAAATAAGTGTCAGTTTACTGTAGTTCCCCCAGCCCTGGGTGCTAGGGGTCAAACCCAGGGCCTCCAGCATGCTAAACCAAGTAGTACTGAGCCACAATCCCCAAACCCCTGCTCTATTTTTAATTATATACTATCTTGCAACTTACCCAAACTACCTTGAAATTTAGTTGTACTCACTATTTTACCCCTCGTGGGCAGTACTACAAGACCAAACTCTTCCCTATACTCTTTGCCATGGCTTGGTACTATCAAATTATTTTTGCCAATCTAATGATTTTTTTTTCTTTTTTCTTTTGGAACCAGGGATTGAACTCAGGGACACTCGGCCACTGAGCCACATCCCCAGCCCTATTTTGTATTTTATTTAGAGACAGGGTCTCACTGAGTTGCTTAGGGCCTCACTAAGTTGCTGAGGCTGGCTTTGAACTCGCAATCCTCCTGACTCAGCCTCCCAAATTGCTTGGATTACAGGCATGCGCCACCACACCCGGCTCTAATGATTTTTTTAAAACCCCATTTTAGTTTGCATTTCTGATGCTTAGAGTATATTGTTATTGAACATTTTTAGTTTTCTATTCTGAAAAAAAAAGTCTGCCTCTAATTTTCGACTGGACTATCTTTTCTTATCCTTTAAATGTTACCCTGATCATTAAGAGGGGGACATATCAAAATGTTGACTTAATTTTGTGGAGGGATTATGGTCCCTCCAAAATACATATGTTTTCTAGAATTGATCCAGTGATAGACACTAGAAAATGATGAGAAAAAGAATGGAAAGAGTCCTTTTAGACAAGAGCATTACTTTCAGGGTACTTTACAACAGGACTACACTAACACCCTTAATGATAAATTTAGCTCAAAGATAAAAATGCATCTAAAGTATAGATCCTGTGACAAAATAATGGTTGATAATATTGATTCATTTGGAATATATTTAATTTCATTTATAGAATATTTTCCATGACATATGTTTCATATACCTTGTTTAACCCTAATAAAATCCTATATGACATTCTCTGATGTACTACTATAAACTGCTGTAGCACATTCTGTTCATTCCTCATATTATTATACTGATCGTTTTTTTGTTTTGTTTTTTTGGTGGCGGTGCTGGGGATTGAACCCAGGGCCTTGTGCTTACGAGGCATTCTACCAACTGAGCTATATCCCCAGCCCTATACTGACCTTTTTTTGTGATTTACAAGTCTCCTTTCCCTAAAAGACCACACTATTTGTCCATTCTCCAGTTGTTTACCTCTGTATTCCATGTATCTGGGAGCAATTAGTATGTCCTCAATAAATATTTGTTGAATGAATATCACCCTCATTTAAAGAATGAGGAAACTGGCTCAGGGATGAAGTAATTTGCCCCAGGTAACATAGCTATTATGTATTTATTTAACATAAATTATAATGAGCTTATCTTTGTACTCTATCATTTCAACATTTTTAAATACATCATTGTACTTAAATGCTCACAACAACCTATAAAGTAGGCTTTCTGAATATATTTTTGTAGTTAAGAATGGAAATTTAACAACACATCCTAAGCCCACTCAAATCCTAATTTATAATATGAAGTACATATCTCTTCACATACTCATTTGATCACTAACTAGGGTACAGGAGCCTCTATAGGCAGAAAACATTTTTAGGGGAGAGAAAAGGGGATAAAGAGGGAAGGGAGGAGGAAGGACAACAGTTAAAACAGAGCAGAGGACCATGTGTAGGGTATATTCATCTAAAGACCATAAACTGCTCTTGTAGTATCAACTGCACATGCCACTTTGAAATCTAACCTTGGCCCAGAGGTTTTTCTCAATATTACCTGTATTCATAGAAGACAACTGCAGGATTTCTCACATATCAACAGTCTCAAAGGCTGGGGAGGCACATAGAATTAAGAGAGCTGTGAGAAACAATAGACAGGCTATATCAATGCATGGACAGTGCAGTGGAAGAAATAATGACACAAAGAAAAAGGTTAAGGAACTTTAAACACGATCTCACTTACAGTCCTTGACTGAACCATGAATTTCTCAAGGGCCAAGACCAATTTTGATTCATTTAATATCCCCACATCTTTGTACTTACAAACACTCAATAAATGCTTAAGAGACGTAAGATGTGAGAAGGGAAAGAGAGATAAATTTTTAAAGTAACAATGATTTCCATTTATTGAGCACTTGCTATATGCCTCACACAGTTCTTACTTTTAACTATGTAAAATGTTAAAAGGGATAATATTTACCTCTTTTCTAACCTGCTCTATATGGTGCTACTCAAGTATGTTAATAGTGGTGACACTGATGACTATTGGGAAGACTCATTATGGGTTTCTAAGGTTACAGCAGAATCTTGAACACAAGAACCTTGAACAGTAGGGGCTGTATAGATGGAGAGAGACCCACAGAACTGGGTAAGACACTTCAGAGAGTATAAATGGAACTCCTAATATTTTGCCAAGTGAAAACTACTCTGGTGGAACGTTCAGCTATCTCTGGTCAGAGACTTAGATCCAAACTGACTGAAGAACAAACCCCATTTCTCCCCACCACTGCTGATTCCACAGAGACCTTAAGGGTCCTGAGACATGCTTAGCTATTGACCGTCATTTCATCACCCTGACTGCCCACCTGACCTTTTGGGGGAATAAATCAAACTAGTATATTTAATAAATTACCATTCACTTATCATTGCCTACAGGGTATTAAAACCTTACATTTCCTCATTTAATTCCAATAACCATAGGAATAGGTATTACCCCAGATGAAACAATTGGCAGATTAAGTTAACTTACCCAAACTGATGGAACTATTAAGTGGCCAGTTCTAGCCAAATCTAGAACTGTCTGGGCTGCATGCTCCTTCTACTCTTATCAAGTCTTCTCAGATGTTTCTACCTAAATTCTAATAAAGATTTTATATTCACAAAAATAGGCAAGATATAATGAAGAGGAATCCTGCAGAGGTTAAGTGGAAAGAGATAAGGGGGACTGGGTAAAAAGCTTTTACCCATGGCAAAGAGTTTCCTTTGATTTCACCCTTTATCTTAATTTCATTGGATGATTCCAGTTCTAGGACAGAAACGTATAAGAATAAGCCTGGAACATCTGGACATAGGAAGCTCTCAAAGACTACGGTCATGTCAAGAAGAATTAGGTGCCAACTTTAAGAGAGTCCCATATTAGCCAAAAGGGGGGAAATTTGAACTTTAATACATCAGCTTTCAAATGTATTAAAACTCATCAAGTGTTGATATCCATTAGTGCATGGTTTTAAACAGATACATTTATATGTAACCTTTGTGATGACAGGGAACCAATTCCTTATATTGAAAGCAATGTTTAAAAAAGTGAGCATTTACCCGGTCCTTCCTATATAAACTGTATCACTGAGTAACCAAACAAAAGATGAGGGGAAACAAAATTATTCTATCTAAAAGATAAAAACAAAATGATAGCATTGAACCATCACTATTTGGCAGTCCACAACGAATTAATGGATTTTAAAAAATCTAATCATCAAAACAATGTTATTAATGAACACATCCCCACCATCATGCTTGCCAAAAGAAATGAACCTGAATTTACCAAGCCTCTGGATCCAGTTGCCAATATGCAGGAAATAGGAACACTGGTTTAGGGACAACATTTTAATAACAATTTCAATTAAGGATTTCAAAATTACTTCTATCTGAAAGCAACATCGAACAGCACTGAAGAGTAAAGTGTTTTATTCAGGCTGAGAAAGTAGAGACCAGAAAAAAATAGTTAATACCGTGCCAACCACAATTCTATGCCAAGTGGCAGTATATTCGAACTTACCAATCTTTAAAATCTAAATTGTCATTCTAGAATAATTTAAATCCTCCCTACTTTCAGTTACCACTTATAATGACTTTTGAAAAACTTCTTTCAACTCTTAAGATTACACAACCAGAATCACAGGGTTGAATTTTAACACTTATCTAAATTTCAACCAGAAATCCAAACTGAATCAGATCTGCAATACCAATCTCCATTTACAGATACCATCATAAAGATAAATTCCAACTTTCTATGAAATCACATTCTGGGATCAATCTATGTCACCATTGTTAATTTTAAAAGCCAAATGATTTTAATCCCAGCAACTCAGGAGGCTAAGGCAGGAAAATCACAGGTTCAAAGCCAGCCTCAGCAACTTGACAAGACCTTAAGCAACTTAGTGAATGTCTCAAAATAAAAAAGGGCTGAGAATGGGGATGTGTATCAGTGGTTAAATGCTCCTGGGTTCAATCCCTGTACCACTCCCCCCCTCCCCCGAAAAAACAAAGTGAAATTACTAACAACTTCTGGGAACTCAAAGTTGAAAATTCTCAGGTTAACAGCCAAAAACAAAACCTACAGTTGTTTAACTCATAATGAGAGCCACTCCTTCACTATCTGAAAGCATTTTTATAACCAGAAAACCAAGCTGGTCAACAAGTACATCAAGTTTTAGCAACTCAATCCCTATGACACATCAAATGAGAGGGCTTCCAAAGAATCTTAAGAGCTGAATTATCCCGGACATTAGCATATATAAACATCTGGTAACCAGTCATTGAAGAATCAGAGAACAATACAGGAAAACAGAGTCCAAGTGCTTGTGATTAACTTGTGTATGGTGAGATGACTGTAAAGCTGCCCAATATGGTTACAGCTACACGACAGAATTCAACAACTTAATCTTACTCCATGACAGGTAACATGGAATGCAAAGGGCAAATATTTTCAAAGCTACCAAATTTTGCATTTCAATCACTTTGAACTCATGGTTGAAAACACACAGCAGAAGAAAAAGAAACACCATTTCCATTGTGAACTTGCAGCTGTTAAAAACTGTGGAAAACATTCAAATAGCGGAATGCTACTACACACAATGTTCTACACAGTACTCTACAATTATCCTAGCTTCACAAACTCAGGCTTAGGTTTAAGTGATCCTGTTTAAACTTCCTAACTATAGAAAACTCAGAAATACTATATACGCCAAACTCTTTTTGCTGAAAGCACGAGCTTCCTATAATTTCCAAAAAAATATTGAACATTCAATTTTCAAGTAGTGACTTATTTTTCCCATTAATCAATGTAGAATTGACAAATCTGAATGTATAATCCATAGACTGGTGATTCAATCATTTCATTTAAAAACATTAAGAACTTTCAATCATGAAGACTTCTCCCCTTTTCTGCCCCTTCAACTAGAATATACTCTTATTTTAAAAATAGAAACAAGTAGTCTTGCTCCTCATACATTTTGTGTCTCAGTCAAACACTGGCTAGAGCCTACATATCCAATTTCCATTCTCTGGGTTTTGACCATGGAAGGAGTAGATCAAGGAATGGCTAATGCTGCATAAGAAATGAACAGTTTAAAGAACTTTATGCTGGGAGGATCATTATTTCCAGATGAAATAAAATGAAAAATAACAAAAGAAAAAGTATAGTTGTATTTAATAGCTGAAAATCAGAATATTAAATGTAAGCTCTCAAATACTGTTTACATATTGCAATTTCACGAACAGTAAGACAGCCAGAGGAACTCATCACTGTCCTAATAGCTTAGAAGTTATGGGTCAGAGCACCAGAGATAACATCATCAAAAGAATAAAAAGCAACTTTATAATGGCATATAAAAATAACTAAATCACCTAAGGACACTGAAACCATGCATGAAAAACCCCAAAGGCATAATCAGGTCATTATCTAGGAAACATTAGCTGCTACTACCAGGAGGCCTACTTTTCATGTGGAACAGTAAACAAAGCCAAGACATGGAACTAAAGTCAGGTATCAAATCAGACTTTACCACAAAAAAGGAATCCATGACTAGTTATTTTAGGATAGTGATTAGGCCAGCAGTATCAACTCCAACAGGGATACAGGAGATTACTACCATTGTTTCATTATAATGGATCCTCCAGGGTCTTTAACAAGAATGGGTTAGACACCACTACTGGGCTAAAATTCCCAAATGTAGGGAAAACTCTATACGAAAATTTCTTTACCAAATAAATTAGAACTACAAAATGACAGAACCTGCAGACCAAATCATGTATAAGAGCTCTATCAATTCATTTTAATATATAGACTTTCTCTGGATTTAGAGTCAAACAAACAAAACCAAAGCTGAGAAAATCGGGGAAATTTGAATACTACTTTGCATATTTCTTTTTTAAAAAGAAAAACCACAATTTTTTTCAGTTGCAATAATTTTGAGGTTATGTTCAAACAAGCCCATGTCTTCTAAAGATACAAATATTTTACAAATAAAATGATATGACAGCAGGGATTTATTTCAAAGTAATCTAGGAGATGGGGAAAATGGGTTGAATATAGATGAAATAGAATGGCTCCAAGTTGACTCAATTTTTTCATGTTTGAAATTTTTCATAACTGCTTAAAAATAACTGGTTAGACATAAGATCTTCCAATTTCATTTTTTGAATAAGCTTAGAGTGATTTAAAAAAATCATGTACAGAAGTCATTTAAGCAGTTTTCTTTAATTCATTAAAGAATTCCACTTAAACACAATTAGCAACCAGTGTCACATCAGATCCAAACAATGGAAGGAACCAGAGTAGCTCAATCACAGAATGGAAATATCCCCACCATCTCAATTTCAAGAAGTACAACCCACAAAGATCTACAAAACGAACCTAAAATCACAGCCAATCATACTCATCCTGGTGGGAAATCCCAACACTGCTCCAACAGCCTTCTCAACCTTCCTGACCAAGTTGGTCCGCCGGTTCCTCTGAAGCACTAACCCCTCAGGTCAGGCTATTGAAGGACCTACAGAAAAAGGTGGGGCGGGGAGGGGGAGAGACACACAATGCATTTATTAGGGTGTAGGGGAGTTAACCATTATATGAAGGTTCAAACATAATCAGTTATTATTTCTGAAGCAATACCCTCACATATCAATTTGCATTTTTAGGACCTGCTTTGAGCTATAACTGAAGCATTCAGAAACCAATAACTATAACAATACTTACAAACTGACACTTAGACAAGAGTTCTGAAAACTCAACTCAGTATTCAACCCAAATGAAATTACAGGAAAGTGTTTATCTTATAGACAAAATTATATCCTCCCTATAAACTGATACTAAGGAAATTTTAAACATATTATTTCTGTGAAAAAAAATTATACACATAAAAATTTTCACCTTCATACATGCTTTTTGGCCATACTGGGAGACAAACGATAAACATCCTGGAAACTCAGGTTGAACTTTGCCATTGAACCTTAGACAAAGTTTTTATTGGGTATTGCCACTCCTTCCTGTCTTCTCAGAGATCTACCTAGAATAAATTAAACCTTTTAGGTCATTCCTAGATTATAATTCCCAGATTTACTCTCATGCTGAATGCTAACGAGTCAAATTGAGGATTAGCTAATTTTTGATCACTACTTAACCCACTGTAAAAGGTACTAAGACAAAAATCTCAACAAAGTGATCTCTTGAATTCAAATGAAAAAGGGAGAAATGCATATGTCACCAAAGCACTTCAAACTTAAGCCAACCTTGAAACTCAAAACTAGCATACACACAGCTAATTGTCAGATGATCACCCACTGGATACCTTTTGCCACCATATTCCTACTTCACCCATAATCCAACCAAAAATAATTGGAATCACTCACTTTAATATTGGTCTAATCAAAATATTAATAGTAAGGGAAACTTCAAAACAAATACTTAATAAGTATGCTAGAAATTACAAAATGGCAAAAGCACAACAAGAAGTAATGTATTAAAGAACAAGCAGTGATTTCCTTTGGAAAAGAAGTTTGATATACAATCGATCTTTCTGACACCTCTAAGATAAAAATTACCCTGCTCAGGTAAAAAGATGCCCAATAGCAGATGTCCACACTGATCTTTAGGGACAAATAAATGAGGCAGGAGAAAACAGCACAGACACCCGAAAAGTAGCCACAAATGTCCTTTACTACTGTAAAAGGCATGGCACCAAATTTCACTACTTTTGTAGGGTGATTTATAGGACAGATTGCTTTTGAAGGAGTAGGAGAAAAGAGTAGGTAAGGGCTAAGGGATCCCTTACAAAAGGTAAAACAGCTGGGTGTAGCACTTGACAAGAACATCATTATGGCTGATGATCATTCCAGGAGAGTGATTTTGCACTGAAATTCCTATAACAGTAGAAGGAAAAGACTGGAAATTAACATTCAAACATCAGGAACCATTGGAGATAGAATGGTCTATGAGACACAGGTGCCATCTATAGATAGATAAACATGGATATAGATATATAGGCAATACTAGGGATTGAACCTAGGGCCCTGCCCAGGCTAGGCAAGTGCTCTACCACTGGGCTATATCCCCAGCCCATACCAATGTATTTTTACACCAAGAAAAAGTCATCACAATTTATTGTGTGCCTACCATGAGCAAGGCACTTTACAAATTTTTTATCACTAATTTTAGCAACAACCCTTATACACACTACCCCTACTATGTAAATGAAGAAACTGAGAATCTGAAAAGTAATTTGCCCAAGGTCACAGAGTTCAACATGAATCCAAGCCACACAATATTTTCACCATACCAGACTGCCTCCCATGAATGGGAAATGTTGGTGTCTCCTCAATCTATGCAATATTGGAGCTAAAAGAAAGCAATGGTGAACATGGAATCTACAAAGGAAACAAACGACAGGGAATTAATTGCCTATAGTTACAGTGGCACGGAGGAGAAAGAAAATATAGCAGAATAGGGCAATGTTTAAAGGGCAAGATATAATCTATCAATGCTATTTTCTAATACATGGAAGGTGGATAATGTCGTGGAGCCTGACCCCTCCTTAGGGTGTTCAGTTCCTGGAAAAAGAGCAAAGGTAGGGGGCAGGAAATAGAAGGATTTAAGAAAGGAGAAGAGGTAGAAAGAAGTGGTTAGCAACAAAAATAAATATCCACAGATGAAGAGGCTACAGAAATACAGTGTAAGGCTGGGAAAAGAGGTGGGTAGCAGGCTTGCAAGAGGGTTGGGAGAGGGACAGGGAACAGAAAGTTGGTTTACATGAGGGCCTTTTTAGGGGAGGGGTACAAGGCAGGGAATGCTAACAGCTGTGAAAGCAGCAGCAGCAAGACTGCAATCATCTAACCATTGACCCCACTGAATATGAATGCATTGTTCGGCCTAGGAGCAGTCTACCAGCATGCAGTTGAAGAAATCAGTACCCTGTGCTTTGATCAGATCATACAAGTGCGAGGATCCGAGGAAATGGAAGGCTACCATGACTCCATCCACAAAGAAGGGAGTAAATGTAGGGAACTGGATGGGCTCTATTCAACGCCTGCGACCAGGGGACCAATGGAAGACGGGACAGGTTAGAAGACTCTAAATTATTAAGACTTGGAAAGAGGGTGACAGAGAAAAGCTTTAACTTCCCCCCTTAAATACGAGTCCCAACTACCCACGTAGATGAGCGAGATGAGACAGGACGGCAGAATTTGTGAAGAGGGAGGAGTACGTCAGAGACTATACAGCTTGACCCCTAAACCTGAGCTCAAAGAGTATGGGAGTTGGGGAGGTAGACAGAGCCCACTTCAACTCATGAAAAACTAGGAGATTCATCTAGGTCGTAGCAAGGGCTGCAAACGGAGGCGGGCTCGCAAAAAAAAAAATGGTAGGTGGAGGAGACCAGTTGTTGTTGGTTTGCCCCCCATCTCTTCCACAAGCCCAATCTAACCCCAATCCCACTACCAAACCGACTCCAGACTACCCTCCCACATTTCCCAATCCGCCCACTGCGGCGGCAACGGAGGCGTTGACCGATTGGTGGGGCAAAGGCAGGCCCACACGCGGCTGAGGCCCGGGAAATGGTGTCGCCTTAGCCGACAAGAAACGGGATGATCTTCATCTCAGGTACGGTTTACCGGCACCTCGGCGTTTCGCCATTCGTCACTTCCTTAACGCTGGGTACCTGAGAGGCGTCACAAGCGCGGATAGCCAACACCTCAGTCCCGGGTCCTAGCCGGACAGACAGCCTCCGCCGCCATCTTAACAGCAGGCGGACCGACCCTAGTCACTGCCCCCCCACTCCCGAGCTACCTCCGCCACCGCCAACGGATCCCACGAGGACCTAACCCCGCTCCCGCGAGAACTCACCCGCTAATAACTGCACGAGCAGAAGACGCTGCCGCCGCCTCCGCGGCGGCTGCAGTCAGTAGCTGAACCGCTGCCGCCCGCGCAATCCCGCGAGAACCTCTACCGGACAGGGAAAAGCCTGAGCCCAGCCCTTCCCAGACCCCTCCTCCCACCAAAGCCGAAGTCGCTACGGCTCCGCTCTCACCCTACGCGAAGCTAAAAGCAAATGACGCACAACTTCACGAAGCACCATGGGGCGGAGCCAATCTGCCGCCGCCGGCTCCCGCATGCGCTATAAGAATTATCGCGATATTACGTTTGGCCTCGGCGAGACCTTCGAAATTCACCGCAGGATGCCGCCCGCGCCTCGCCTTTAGGAAACACGAGATCTCGCGAGATATGCAACACGCTCCTAAAAAGGAGAGAGGCGGGGCTCCATGAAAATGACTGGGAGTTTTTCGGGGAAAGGGAGGAAGCTCCGGTCCTGCAGGGATCTCGCCTACCACGAGGTTTCCGACCCACTGCGGAGCTGACTGCCAAACCTCGCGATGACACAGCTCAGCGCCAAATCTCGGCCATGTCCTGAAAACTGCCTCCGCCCCCGATCTAGGTGTCTAGAGCTTGCCTAGTGCTTGAAGAAAATTTAAAAAGTCAACCTGTTTATTCTCATGCTTCCGGGCAGGGTTGTACCAATTAGCCAAACTACATTCTGGAAGGGGAGCAATAGGTCCCCCATTGTTACCTGCCTCCAGGAATAAAATATTATCGCGGACTAACACATAGAAGATGTTCAATCTCACAATGAGCGCGCAAATGCAAATGAAAACAATGACATAACAATTTTTGCACATTAGAGCGGTAACATTTCTAAAAGACCTATAATATCCAGACTCCTTCCCTCGCCGCACTGCAGGCTAACCTGAATCCATCTTAATCTAACTAAAGGTTCGTATCATTAGTTCTAGCTCCAAAGCCACCAATTTTAACTACTAAAGCTTTGCCTTGACATAATCAAAAAGACCCAATAAAGTGGTTTTCTCCAAACAAAGGAGTCTGCCCTCAAAGGCAGATTCAAGCTTGCGGGGGGGGGGG